>LR537706.1:165127-208673 GCA_900883565.2 Caenorhabditis panamensis | reverse complement strand
GGGACTCCACCAGTCCATGTGCATGCCCGAGTGCCCTAGCAACCTTCCCCAGCAGTCGTTATTTTCGTGTGTTGTCTCGTGTTTGTCTGCTTTCTGGTTGTCTGTCCCCTCCATTTCCCCATTGTCGTTCATTGCCCTCTCGCCTCTCGTTCCTCCCTCTTTTCCCCGTCTCTAACCTCCCCCACCCGCTCATATTTATTTCCAATTCACTCTTTTTCAGTTCAGTTGTCATTCGACTTGTATGTTCTGCACCTCTGAAGCGGCTGTCGATATGGGTAAGTGTTAATGTGTTCTAACCAGTTGACTTTGTGTTTTTCAGCCAGTGGAAGAGAAGACATTCGCCGTCTCAAAGACGGAGACATCCTCAAGTTCAGCTCAGGATTCTTCAGTTCAAAATGGAAGAAAATGTATGCCGTGCTGTTCAGCGACTCGCGATTGGTGTGGTTTGATCAGAAAGTGAGTGATAACGTGTGTTTCATTTGATAAGAACAGATAAGAACTTAGAAAACGAATAAACCAGAAACTTATGTAACTAACAACTTATAGGGTGACCGCAAACCAAAGGGCAGTGTTCTTCTGAAAGATGTAATCCCGTACATCTGCGTCGGACTCATGACCGACAGAATGCCAGTAAAGCGACCAAATGTCCCGGATGGAAACTCTGTACATCATCTCGTTGGAATCGGAATGAACCCACGTGCCGATCCGGTTCATTGGATTCTGTTCTCTTCGGATTCAGATATCGAGTAAGTCAAAGTCATGCAATGTTTGTCAACATGGAGGCAATCTTTCAGGTCATGGTTCAACGAGATCACCAAAACATTGCCGAAGCCTGCAAACCCACCACCAACAGATCCCCAACAAGGACCACCACCGGGACCGCCGCCGCCACAGCAACAAGGTGGAAACAACGGAGGTTACGTACCCCCGGCAGTCTATCCGAGTGCTCCTCCACCGGTTCAAGGATACAACAATCCACGTCCGGCTGGTGGTCCAGTGTACCCTGCTGGAGGAACCTACCCAGCTGGCCCACAAGCTCCGCCAGCCTATGGTGCCCCAGGGTACCCTCAACAGCCTGCTGGAGTTCCTACGTCTTCTCACACCACTGTGATCGTTCGAGATGGAGGATACGGTGGAGGTGGTTATGGTGGAGGAGGTTACGGAGGCGGTAGTGGCTTCGGAGGCACTGCTCTTGGATTCGGAGGTGGTATGCTTGCTGGAAGTTTGCTGGGATATGGCTTGGGATCCATGTGGGGAGGTCATAGTTCTTATGGCTATGGTGGCGGATACGGAGGAGGATATGGAATGGGTGGAATGGGAGGAGGCTACTACTCCGACAACGACACGAACATCACCAACAACTATTATAATTATGGAGATGGAGGGAACAGTGGCAACAACGGAGGAAACAGCCAGAACAATCAGGACACCTCCACGAATGCTGTCACTGACTCCTCCGCAGATCAGTCCAACCAGCAACCGGACAATGACTACGGAAATGCTAATGATGACTCGTGGAACCATGAAGACTACGATTATGGAAACGCCAACAACGACGATTACGGAGGTGGAATGGATTACGGAAGTGGCGGAGATGACTACGGAGGTGGCGACTATGGTGGTGGCGACTACGGAGGCGGTGGTGATTATGGAGGCGGCGATTACTAATTCATCATTTTGTACTTTCTCTTTTTACTCCACCTTCAAATCCATGTTCAACTCTTCGCTTCGTGGCTTTATGAGATACATTATCGTGCCATTTCAATTCAGTTCTGCTCTATCCTTTTCCACTTTTCTCTCTCCCCCGCCAAGACAATTGAAATTTCCTCCTTTCCCACAATTATTTTAATTATTTTCTCATTTCTCTGTCTGAATAAAGCTTCGAGCCATGTGTTTCTGTGAATTGTGAATGGGAAAATAAACAAAACGGGTACAAAATTGGGTGGGGAACGCCCAGGTCGAAAACACAGGTATAGCATGTGGAGCATGGACATGCACTACACTGAGATTTTGTTCGCATTGTTTGTTACTTTGAAACATCTCTTCTGTTGTCCTGACCTCACAACAGAATGCTCTATAGGAGCATCTTCAGTACCTCTTCAGCTCCTTACCAAAACTCAAAGCATCTTCTCAAACGTGCACCTTCTTCACACAAACTCCGTGCTGACCACTACGTGTGAACCAAGAGCTTCACTGAACTGTGCAACGACACCATGCGGGGCTTGCTATTTGTGTAGTAGAGATCGAGAAAGCATATGGGAGGAGTGTAGTGGTCACACACTTTAGTAATCTTGCCCTAGAACTGACTTTTAGACCACCTGGAAGTTTTGATCATGAGTCTTCCAGAACGCAAACAGGTGAGTCTGAGTCTCATTTAGTCGATCCCCTGCCGCTTAGTCATTCTCAGTTTTAGACTGGGTGATCTTGGCACCAAACCTCTGTTTGTGTGGTGGCATTTAGAATGGAGAATCCCACTTAGTCATCTCAAGTTAAAACTATCAATTAAAAAACGCGCCTCGCGTCAGAGGAGGAGCAGTTTGAGCATGGAGCATTTGCCAGCTCTCACCAATTTCCGAATTCTCACACTTCTCGTCGAATTCTTCGAATTTGTCTCTACTTTTATCAACCTTTCTTCTGATCTTACCTTTGATCTGAAACTGACTCCGCGTAGATCTATTCGGAATCAAATTAACATGTGCTCTCAGCTTCCGCGTCATCTAGGGAGTTGTCTAGAGCACAAAGCACTCTGATTGGATTTGCGCGGTTAATTAGGATTTGATAACGCATGATGTCTAGTTCCGAGTCAATAAGGACAACAACTTTTATTCAGTTTTCATTCTTTCAGTCATTCCTCATGAGTTCCAATTCATCTGAATCCACTTCTGATGGTGGAGAAGCTGTGCCGTTTTACAACTATGAGGATCCGACGTCTCTAGCGGCTTGCATTCTGATGTTTGTGGTGAGTCAAAGACAGATTTTCAAGTTTATTATTCCATCCTTTTTTCCAGAACGGTGTGTTCGGTGTCGCTTGCAACTCCCTCATCGTGTACATCTTCCTGAAAGAGAAGAAGGAGCGGTCGGCGTTCAACGTGATCTGTGTAGTTCGCGCCGTCGTCAACATTTACGTTCTGCTCACCAATCACTTGGGACTCTTCATTCCAATGACTCTCACGTAAGTATTCTCATGACTTGGAGATAACCAAACGTTTCTCTTTGTAGAGGAAAAGAACTCTTCAGTAAGACACTGCAAACTTGGGCAATCTGCATGTCAAACTCTTTGTACATGGCCAATGAGTACCTGACAGTTGTGATTGCGGTCAATCGGTTCATCTCCTTATTCTTCCCTCTGTATTATGCAAAGTTGTGTGGTATGAAGCCGACGTTGGTGATTGTCGTGGTGATGTATGCATACAGAATCGGAAAGGTCACGCAGGAGACTATAGGATACACAGGTATGGCTCGAGGGACGTCACATTTTTTTGCAACTGATATGTAGACTCTGAGTATGTAATTGCTAGGAAGTAGAGGTCACGGTGCACTTTTTACCGAGACAAACGTTTGAGAGCTTTTGATTGAGAGCTTACCCTTTATGAAAGACTTTGAAGCAGAACTTTGGGCTGGGAAGTAAGAGCAATCAAAACTGTCAAGGGAAACCAACCGGACCTAGAACTTTTCTGAGAAACTGTATCCCATAGCGCATTGCTACAAAGTTTTCGTTTCCAGCTCTCGGTTGCTCGGTCCTCTACTACGTGGACTTTCTCTCCTGGACTCCCGACTTTTCCCCACAGTGTGAGAGCAACAGTGGAATCTTGTTGTTCATGGCGATAAACTTTGCCGTTGTTTCCCTGTTCAATGTTGCAACATTTGCAAAGATCATCATGTTCTACAGAGTAAGACAGTGTGCCCTTTATACTTTTCCAGAACTCTTGTTTGCAGAATCAACGCAAAGAGGATCGTGAATCCAGAAAGAGAATCAAGAAGAATGTGTACCTGTTCATCCAAACACTCCTTCAAGACTCTCTTTACCTAATCGACATCTCCTTCACTTTCTACTTCTTCAACTTCTATCCCAACAGACTCTGGACCTTCTTCTGTGGAACATTTGTCTGGCAGTCACTGCACTCCTTTGATGGCTTCATTATGATCATGTTCAACGAAAGATTGTCATTTCTCAAGAAACAACTCTTCGAGCCTCTTGCCACAAAAGTATCCTTCGTCCGACCGTTTCAAGTTTCCACAACGGCTAATTCTGTTGCAATGACTTGAACACTTATTGTTGTCTTTGTTTTTGACTGGTATAATAAACAATTATCCACCTATCTCTTGGAAACAAAGGAACATTCGAACCGGGCGACGCCTCTTCAATATGCTTTGTTGACATGTTTTGATCGTTTGATTCGCCTGCTCCAAACATCCTTTCCAATGATAATTGCCATGTTGAGCCTTGACAACGCCGCAACTTGTGCTCTCGGTAGTCTTTCTGGTCAGCAGAATGGCCATTTGAAATGGAAAGTAAACGAGATTTTGTGAACGTTATAGCTGCCGTATTGGTTTTCTTGGTGAGTTGTTCTTATTCTTTTGCCATTTCTAAAGCTCAAAACTCAGATGGGTGTCTTTGGGATTCTCTGCAACTTTCTCATCCTCGTCGCCTTCAAAAAAGAGAAAGCCGATCGGACGTCGTTCAACTTGATATGTGTGTTCCGTGCAGTTATCAATCTCTACGTCCTCATAACAACTTTCATGGTGTGCTTCCTGCCGATTATCATTCTGTAAGTTGAACTTCTCATTTTCTATAAACGTTCTCTCTTTCCAGAGGCGAATCTCCATTCACTGAAATCAGTCCGTACTTCGAAGCAGCCTTGATTGTTTTCTCAAACACATTCTACCTTGGAAATGAGTATCAGACGATTCTAGTGGCGGCCAATAGATTCTGTGCGTTGTTCTTCCCACTCCACTATGCACGACTCTTCGGGTACCGCTCTACATTTGTGAGTTGGCCAAGTTTGCTTTGGATAATTGATAACGTTTTGTTCTAGACTGCTCTGATTCTAATATATGGCTACCGATTCTTCGCCCTCTTCTTTGATGCCTTCTTTTATGCCGAGGAAGAACAAGTGAAGAATGCAGATAACAACTGCACAATCTTCTTCTCCCCCGAAAAGTTGACTTGGACTCTCACCGACGGATGTGACCCTGAAGACAATATCTTAGCAGTTGTCTCCATAACGTTTCTAATTGTCACTGTGTTCAATGTGGCTACTTTCATGAAGATTGTCAAGTTCCAAAGAGCTAGCAAGATAGAGGGAAAACGGATCTCGTCGGCAGAGCGTAAGAACATGATGTTGTTCTTACAAACCGTGCTCCAGGACTCTTTGTATTTGGTGGACTTAACTTTCACATTCAAGTTGAGCAGTTTGTCACAAGCTAGAGCATGGAGCTTCATCAGTGGAACGTTTGTATGGGAATGTCTGCATTCGTTTGATGGGTTAGTGAAAGATGCTTAATTAGGGTTAAGGGGTCAGAAGTCAAAAAGTGTCGGTTCCACCTTCCCCATTAGTCTGCTATTCATGATCAACTGTTCACCCCTTTTCAGCATGATAATGTTGTTGTTCAACGAACGGTTCTCCTTCGTAAAGTCTCTCATCCGTCGCCTCCAACCCTCTGCTCCAGTCTCCGAGAGCCCTCAAACTACGGCTCCAATGCCGATGGCTCGTGTCGAGTGATCAGCACACCGGAAACGCATCCATCTGTTAACCTAATTAGTCGCTTCACAGCACAGTTCATACGAGCAGACTCATAAAAAATCTTTCATTTTGTCTTCCGTGTCCTGCTTGTTTTTTTCCTTTCAAAAATGTCTAACATCACGGAAGTTCCTGATGAAAGAGAGTTCAACTATCAGGATTCTTACAACTTGACTGCTGGTGCGTGTATCTTGGTGGTAAGCTAGAGGCTAGTTGTTAGAATCTGTTACATCTTCAGATGGGAGTGTTTGGTATTGTTAGTAACAGCACCATGATCTACATTTACTGTGCCTACAAATCCGAGAGAAACTCGTTCAACACCATTTGCACAACCAGGGCTGCAATCAACATTTACATTTTGACAGTGATTTTCGGCTTGATCTTTCTACCTACGACCCTCTAGTAAGTCTGTGATCTATCGAGAAAGTTCTAGAACATCACCCATTACGTGCAAGGTTCCCAGAACTCAACTAATTTTTCCTTGATCTAATCTCACTGTCCACTGACCCCATTCCAGTGGCTACACTCCCTGGTTCCCCACCGCCGTTTCCGCTTTCCTCATCGCCAGTGCCAACGCCTTCTACTCGAGTAACATGAATCTGACGTTGTTCACTGCTGTAAACAGATGTTGTGCCATCTTCTTTCCGCTCCGTTACTCGCGTCTTTGCGGAATGAGACCAACAGTGGTGAGGGTGTTGTGACGTTTCGGGGCAACAAGATCAAATGAGTCATTCAGCTGATCATACTCTGTATTTATGGGTACCGTGTGGCGAGTATCATTCATGAAATATACCTTTCGTTGACAAGTAGAAAGTGTTGGGTGTACTTCTCTCCGTATTATCTGGCTTGGATGGTAACCATAAACGATTACTGCAATCCGTATCAAAATACCACAACTCCTCTGTTTGTTGTGTTCGGTCTCACTGTCGCATTCAATGTTCTCACGTTCTCAAAGATTGCTCTGTTTTACAGGGTAAGCCCATAACTCTGTGATCGAAACGAATTGGTTGTTTTTGTAGAAAAAATCCCACACAGACAAAACCTCTCGTAACCGGGAACGCAAGAACATCCGACTCTTCTTCCAAACTGTTCTTCAAGATGCTCTCTACGTCATTGATCTCACATTCACTTTCAAGCTCGCGTAACTAACACTATGTATACTAGACATTCGACCTCTGTTTTTCCAGGACTGTAATCAAACACAGACTCTGGTACTTCCTCTCCGGAACTCTCATCTGGGAGACTATGCACTCTATTGACGGGTACTCTAGGCTATGATAAAATTCCCGTACTCTCTGGTTTTCAGATTTGTCATGGTAGTGTTCACGGAACGCTACAACCTTCTCAAATCCTGCCTGCCAACTCTCTCCGCTCCTCCGAGTCTTGTCACTGTTCCCACCGTCGACCGCAAAGTCAGAATCTTCTCGCAGACATCTGTGGTTGGAACTGCCAGTGGGATTAGCTACTGATCTTTGAAAGTCATCTGTGTATGTTGTGTGATACTAATGAAGATGTTCACAAAAAGGTTCTCTTTCAGCCGTCACTTCCGTCTACACTACAACTCCGCCCGTGCAAATGCGAAGTGTTCAACCAATTAGAAGAGCATTCATCTTCATCTCTCTGATCCAATTAGTCGCTTCACAACCTTTTTCACACCTTTCAACCAGTTGCTACTTATAAAAACTTCATATTTTGTCTGTCTCGTTCTATACTTTACTGCATACTTTTCGTCTATGAGTGTTCCCAATGAAACCCAATACAACTTTCGAGATCCGTATAACTTGACAGCTGGGATTTCGATCTCAATGGTTTGCAGAAAGTTTGAAAACTAGAAGAATGAAACATTCAGATTGGTGTGTTTGGCATTGTATCTAACTCAACTGTAATCTACATCTTCTGTAATCACAAATCCGAGAGAAACTCTTTCAACACAATCTGCGCAGCAAAAGCTCTAGCCAACCTCTTTGTCTTGACATTTGTTTTCGGGATGATCTTTATGCCAACCACTTTCTAGTAAGCTATTCTGAACCGAACCAGATTCACTGTTCACCTTCTTCTAGTGGATCCACCCCTTGGCTCCCAACTCTCCTAGCCGGTTCCGTTATTCAAGTTGGAAATGCGTTCTATGCTTGCAATGAGAACCTAACCTTCCTGATTGCTATCAATAGGTTCTGTGCCATCTTCTTTCCTCTCCGTTACTCAAGTGTCTTTGGAATGAAACCTACTATTGTAAGTGGATATCAGCAACCCTACTTCCTTTGAGAAAACGGATCCTACAGGCAATGCTATTCTGTCTCTACGTCTACCGGATGGCTTTGGTTTCTAGTGAACTGCACGTCGCATTTGATCTTGGAGTGTGCTGGTTGTTCTTCTCCCCAAAAGACTTGACTTGGGGGATTGCTTCCGATGAAAAATGCAATCTATATGACAATCCAGTGCCTTTAGTTGTTATCATATTTCTCATGACAACAACAGTGAACATTGCAACGTTCATGAAGATCGTTTGCTTCTACAGGGTACGGTTTGGATTCCGTCCACAACCTTCGATTTTCTTTCCAGAAAAGGTCCCAAACCGATCAAAGCCTTCGAATCAGAGAGCGCAAGAATATCCGTCTCTTCTTCCAAACGGTTCTTCAAGATGCTCTCTACATCATTGATCTCACGTTTACTTTTGAGCTAGCGTAAAGAACCAGAAACCAGAAAACTAGGTCATCAAAGTTTTGTTTTTCAGAAGTAAGGTTGATCATAGATTATGGACCTTTCTCTCCGGGACACTTATTTGGGAGTCCCTACATTCTTTCGATGGGTAAACCATTTTCACAAAGGCGGTATCAATTCCAAGTTTCAGATTCGTCATGGTGGTTTTCACAGAACGGGTTGCCTTTCTCAAAGCTTGTCTCCCAAAGATTTCCGCTCCTCCTAGCATTGCCGTAGCTCCCGCCAATCCTAGGACCAGAACTCTTTCTCAGACATCTACAATCGCAAGTGCACCGAGCAACTAATGCACTGATCTCTGTTTCTATTCCTGCAAATGCCAAGTGAACCATGTTCTTCAAAAAGTCTGTTTCCTGGGGCATCCAAACTACATTTTCATCCGTGCCAAAGTCGACTGACCAACACCCCCGAAACTCATCCAGCTGCACATCAAATTTGTCGCTTCACCACACAGTACATAGTTTTGATATCACATCTTATCTTCCTTCTGTCTATTTCTGAACTTCAACTCAACTCGCTATTGATTATAATGAGTATTCCCAATGAAACCGAATACGACTATCACGATCCGAACAACTTGACAGCTGGTATAGCAATCTCAACGGTTTGAAGAATATCTCGGTAACAAAAACGGTAAAACAGAGAAACGTTCAGATGGGAACTTTCGGAATCATGACCAACTCCACAATGATCTTCATTTACTGCTCTTTCAAATCCGAGAGAAACTCCTTCAACACAATCTGCACAGCCAAAGCTATAGCGAACCTTTTCATTCTCACAGTTGTGTTTGGAGGGATCTTTGTACCAACTATCATTCAGTAAGGCTTCTATAAACTGTATTTTGAAACCCGGGGTTTCAGTGGTTATACCCCTTGGTTTCCTCTTCCTGTATCTGCTACCATTATCGCTATCGGCAATGCGTTTTACGCTTGCAATGAGAACATCACTCTTCTCATCGCAATCAACAGATTCTTTGCTATATTCTTCCCAGTTCGTTATTCTCGAATCTTCGGAATGAAAACAACATTGGTCAGCTCCTAATAAACTCCTAAAACCGCATCCAATATCACAGATTCTCTTGTTTTGTCTCTATGTCTACCGATTCGGAAAAGTGTCTATTGAGATATATTACGCATGGACATTGAAAGTGTGCTATCTTTACTTCTCCCCAAAGTTTCTTACCTGGCTGCCTACGTTCAGTGAAGAGAACTGCAACCCATTTGAGGGTGACACGTTTTGGTTTCTTTGTATGTTTCTGCTGACCACCAGTCTCAATGTCACTACATTCATGAAGATCATTTGCTTCTACAGAGTAAGTTTTTTGGTGCTCAATGCTCAAAGATGAATGTTTTTTAGAAGAAGTCTCAGACAGACCGAAACTCTCGAATGAGAGAGCGCAAGAACATTCGTCTCTTCTTCCAAACCGTTCTGCAAGATGCCCTCTACATCATAGACCTAACCTTCACCTTCCAGTTGTCGTAGGGTAACACAAAATCTTCAATGTTTCACTTTTTTTTCAGAGACTTATTCAATCACAGGTTATGGACATTTCTCTCGGGGACGTTCATTTGGGAGTCACTACACGCTTTCGACGGGTACATTCCAATCACAAATTCTGTACTCATGTTGAACTTCAGCCTAGTCATGATAATCTTCACGGAACGCTTTGCCCTTCTCAAGTCCTGCCTCCCCACTGCATCCGTTCCTCCAAGTATCATTGTTGGTCCCGCTGATCAAAGAGGACGACTGTTTTCTCTGACGCCAAAACACGTGACGATAAGTGGACTGAGCATCTGATGTTACGCTTCTTCTCCCCCTTCTCTGGCTCTTTTTCGGGCATCGCACCTCGAAACGTGCAATTAACGGGATGGAATGCTCGTGTGTAATGCTAGAGGCGGGGATTGGTCACTTGGATTTCTCAATTTCCCCATTTTTCTGTTCATCCGAACAAAACTCATCCGAGATACCAGGAAACCACCAATTCCCATGATACCTCGGAAGTCAATTAGGCCATCCAATTCTTCTAATCAGGGCTTATCAGTCAGGTGCTGAGAGTCCCATGAAAATCAAAATATCATTATCACCACTGTCAATATCCCTTGTTCCTTCTCCTCCTCATTATTCTGCTCAAAATGGCGAATGTCAGTGCTGATGTACCTCCGCCGTTCTACAACTATACGGACTCTCTGAACCTCTCAGTGGCTGTGATTCTTCTTGTGGTATTGCGATGCTAGACCCATTCAGTATAGATGTGTTTTTCAGCTCGGTGTCTTCGGTGTCGTTTGCAATGGGTCTATCGTTTACATCTTCCAAAAAGAGAAATCCGAGCGCAACTCGTTCAACTTGATCTGTGTGTTCAGAAGTCTCTCAAACATCTACATCCTCTTGACTACTTTTCTTGGATTGTTCCTTCCAGCCACTATTCTGTAAGTTTCTTCGATAAAGCTCACTTCCAACTCCTCCTTTAGTGGCTATTCCCCATTCCCCCCGTACATCGAATCCTGGCTAATCCACATTTCTAACACCCTGTACATGGGAAACGAGTACCAAATCATTCTCGTCGCCATCAACCGCTTCTTCGCAATGTTCTTCCCATTTCACTACCACAAAATCTTCGGGATCAAACTGACTTTGTTGATTCTCCTGGCCATTTACATTGCTCGCATCGTCATCGTGATTGTTGAAAGTATCCCGCAGAACGGTCAGTTTAGGTGCAAGACTTCTAGACCATGCGAGGTGTTTTCAGAGAAAGAGTGCTACTCCTTCTTCTCGAATTCTGAATTGGCATGGAAGTATGATACGAGGGAGAAGTGTAAGACAGAGGATAATATCTTGACGGTCATCTCGACGACGTTTCTGATTATGACAGCGATCAACGGAGCGACGTTGGTCAAAATCATTATCTTCTACAAGGTGGGGCTGCTAAGAAAGTCGTGTAGTTTGAAGTTTTGCGCGCTGTTAGCAGCCCCAAAAGTTTGGGGCTGCTAATAAATTAGTGTAGTTTGTAGTTTTAGCAGCCCCAAAAATTTGGGGCTGCTTATAAATTTGTGTAGTTTGTAGTCTAAGCAGCCCCAAAACTATGGGGCTGCTTATAAATTTGCGTAGTTTGTAGTTTTAGCAGCTCCAAAATTTTGGGGCTGCGTATAAGACTTGTAGTTTGTAGTCCCCGCTTCTACGCAGCCCCAAACTCACAATTCCAGACACAAGACCGATATTTTCAGCGGGGAAAAGATGAAACTCAAGAGTCAAAGAAGCGTATCCGTCGAAACGTGTTCCTGTTCCTCCAAACCGGCCTCCAGGACTCTCTCTACCTCATCGATCTTCTCTTCATGATAAAGTTCAGTCAATTCAGCAACTCTCGAGTTTGGACATACATAAGCGGAACCTTTGTCTGGGAATGTCTTCATTCAATTGACGGGTGAGTCTGCAAATTGCTGTTGGCATTTTGAAATGGTGTGTATCTTGCGTGATGTTGTGCTTTTTCTTCTTGTTGTTTGGTTTTTGAACTGAAAAGGAACTAAACAGGAAGTATGCGCTAACTACTAGGTTCCTGAAGACGATGTAAAGAAGAAAAGAGATCTAGACTACTTTCCCAAAAATACACAGATTGTTCCTATTTCCAGCTTCATAATGATAATGTTCAACGAGAGACTGTCCTTGCTCCGTCGCCGAATCTTCTCGACGTCAACCACGAAAATCCCGCCGCCCAAGATGACGATTACGGCAGTTTCTGCGATGCCGCCGGTTGCATAGAAGTGTTCTTTGCACTCGAATAGTAGTCGTCATGTATCAAGATAATTTATGCGTTCATTGTGTATTCTGTTTTGATTTTGATGTTAAAGTATAAACAACCATGAAAACATCAGCAACTTTTTCATGCGTGGATCAGGTTCAGGGTTCAAGACATTCGACTACATTGTATCAAAGAGAATGGGTGGCGGGAAAGTGTATTTTGTGTCTTCAGGAGATAACTGATCGGTCATCCACCTATTCATAATGACAAGAACCAGATAACATTAGGAAATCAATACATCTGACCTCCAAGAGACTGGGATAGGCACGGTGTCAACATCGAAACTCGTTGTTATTTGTCCAGGAAGGCGCAGCTGCTAGGTTGCGGGATACTCTGTGGGATTTGAAGATTCTGAAAGTTAAAAGTTTAGTGCTTCTTGGCCCGTTTCTTCGAGAAGAAACGGTTGATCCCTTTCGCCACGAAGAGGCGAAGCACGTGAAAGGGAAAAGGGTTTTTGTCCAACCGAGGACTGGGAAATGATAATCAAAAACAGACTCCATAGAAGCATGGACATCCGATACAACAGGTAATCAAAAACAGACTCCATAGATGCATGGACATCCGATACAACAAAAAATCAAAAACAGACTCCATAAGAACATGGACATCTGACTGAGCCACCCCCCATTTGCGTCAATACGGCCGGATCAATAACTACGCGAACGCTGCGCTATCCAACACATATTGACAATGCACCAATCTATCTATTGTCCTTTCCGATCTTATCTCAAAGGAAATTCGATTTACAATTGACATCTGTCGGTTGTAAACTCGATTAGGTACACCTGTTTCAATGATCTGCCAAGAAAGTTTAAGACCCTGTGGTACTCTACAAAAGTTGGCGTTTGCTCGACCGATCGCCCCTGTGGAAGCTAGCGTACACTTTTACACACCGTGACAGGAAAGGTATTGCAAGGCCTGAATAGAGTTACCTAAAGAGAAGTCTTGAAATCCAAATCATCGCAGCTTCCAGAAAGCTGCTCCGTCCCTCTGCACTTGAAGAAACATCACAGTTCACATTCCGATCAGTGTACACTTCTCTCTTCATTTCTCTCTCCCTGTCAGCTGCGAACCCACGTGGTTCCTTGAGTGTTTGACTTCTCTCTTCTCCAAGTCACCCTAAACTTTCTTGCACACTTTTCACACTGCGTTTTGCTTCTGATTGTTAACTTCAACATCTCCAATTAGTCTGCAATTGTCAACAACCCCATTATCATTCTGTTATCAGTTGAACTATTCGTTTACAAACGAAGTAACACGAAGTTGTGTCAATGTCAATGTCCCATTTGAACCCTTTGATCTGTTCTCTCCTTCTTTCTCTCTTTCTCCCAGTCAGTTGCTTCTGTTTTATCACCTATCACTCCTTCCCTATCACCGATTCCTATCAAACTATCCATTTCCCAATTGATTATTTTAGTTCGTCTCACTATCATATGAATAAAAACTCTGAAGATCCCTGTCTTGTCTGCCAAGATGCCTCTACTGGGTATCATTATGGAGTGCCTTCCTGCAATGGATGGTATGTGTTATATTTATTCTTGCACTTATACGAGTACTTTCTACTTCAGCAAAACCTTCTTCCGTCGAACTATCATGAAAAAGCAACGATTCGTGTGCCAATTCGAAAAGAACTGCCCAGTCGACAAGAGTATCCGATGTGCGTGTAGATACTGTCGCTTTGAGAAATGCCTGCAAGTTGGAATGGACAAAGCGGCTCTTCAAGCATCAAGAGATCGGATTGGGTATACCAAAAGGAATAGAAAACCGAAGACCTCCACGTCTTCCGAGACTCAAGGACCCAGTTCAAGTGAGATGTCTCCCGGTTCCGTGTCAGTTCCGTCACCAGCATCTCCTTCAAAACCGTTTGAGACTTATTGGAGTTATGTGGCAAATAGGGAGAAAGCGTGAGTTTTTGAAATAAGGACACAAGTCATACTTTGCGTGAGTTCAGGTCCAATGAACTCCGTCTCTGTTCGTACCTTCCGAAGAGAAGTTTGAAAGAAGCGTTGTGTTCCAAGACTCTGCTCAACGATCCTATCTTTTTGAGCAATCATGCAGAGAAGGTATCGTTTCAAAAATCTCTATGACTCTGGAATCCAGTGTCTTCAGAGCCCACGTCACAGCTACACAGAGCTCCGATTCATCACCCAAGCAGACTATCACTACTGGCACGAACGGGATTGGTTTGTGCTAACAGAGTATGCAAAGACGTTCAAGGTGTTCAATGAACTGTCCTATTCTGATAAAGTGAGTTGTTTCTTTTTACTTCTAATAATGAGTGAGTCGTTTTTAGACAGAACTGGTCCGTCACGCTGCCATTGTGATACCCGCTCTGAATCAAGTGTACAACTCTCCGGATCATGGTCCTGACACTGTTGTCTTTCCGGATGGAACGTATTATGACAGGACACATGAGCCAACAAGACCTGCTGGTTTGAATAGGAAGAAGTATCAAGTTCTGGATTCAGTTCTCAAACCATTCCGAGAGATCGACATAAACTTCAATGAGTTTGCCGCCTTCAAAGCTATCACTTTCCTGAATCCCGGTAAGTCTTCACTTTTTTTGCTGAACTCCTCATAATTTTCAGACGCTGATGTCTCCCTCCCTGCAAAGTTAGCAATCAATGAGGAAAGAATAGCAGTGACAAAACAACTGTACGCCTACATGGTTAGGAATGATGGTGTGGAGAAAACCATCAGAAGATTCAGTCGCTTGATCCTGGTTGGCACATCAATGTCAAAGATGGCTTGTGAATCGAAAGAAGCTGTTTGGATTGCTGACTTCTTTGAGAACATTGGGTACACCAGTTTTGCAAAGGAACTGTTCTTCGGAGATACATAACATATTCGCTTGTTTGTTGAAGAGTTAGAGATCTCAATTTGTATGTACATAAAAGTGAAGCATAATAAAAGTTGTTGATCTTCTATCATTGACACAAACAACACAAATTGTACCCACCAATGAACATTTCCATTTCTGATCATTCGTATGATGTTAATCTTCTTCTAGTCTTCTCCTTATCACAGCCGCACCCACCCAAAAGCCGTTTATCATGGAGTTTCTGAAAGTCTTCCAATGTACCGAGAATCCGAGCACAATTACCCATAGTCACAGAAAGAATGAAACAGTAGCAAAGAAACCAGACTGACGTCCACTTGGAACCTATTGAAAGATCAGTTCTCATGAAACATCAGATAAGATCGGACCCAATGTGCACCGTTGGTTCGTCGACCACTGACCGATAAGAAACACGTGTAGTCTGCGTATCTCCGACACGAGAACATGATCACAGTTCACTTTCCGATCATCGAGTACTCCTTCAACATGTGTCGTCCACGCCTCTGAATCGCTTGTGTATTCCCATACACGTGCCTATTTATTGGTTGATACAAAGACTGATAGTCATGAGATGAAGCTGATACAAGAATTTTTGCATTGTTTTAAAACGTACTCGTTGAGTGCAGTTGTTATCGATTCTGTTTGTACCCTTGTAGCCTTTTTTCTGTCATTTCTCTCTCAAACTGCATCGTAGATTTTGTTCTGTTGGTTTTCAGTCAATGTTTCAATTGATTCAAACTTCCAGCACAGTTTGTTTCATGGAAAACGAAGAGTTGGAACTTTGTCTGATCTGTCAAGATTTGTCCAGTGGTTATCATTATGGAGTGCCTTCTTGTAACGGATGGTGAGTTTCTGGTTGCGAAAGTTCCCTTTGAATCCTGATGATTCCAGCAAAACCTTCTTCCGTCGAACAGTCATGAAAAAACAGCGATATGTCTGCCAATTCGAGCAAAACTGTCCAGTCGACAAGAGTATTCGTTGCGCTTGCCGATTCTGTCGCTTTGAGAAGTGCCTGAAAGTCGGGATGGACAAGTCGGCTCTTCAAGCATCTCGGGACCCAATCGGGTATACAAAACGTACCAAGAAAGTGGAAAGAAGACCTATGAAAGAGATCTGCAGTGATGATTCTGGAGGGAGTCCTGAGTACCGTCCCTCTCCTGTTCGGGCATTTGAGAATTATTTGAGTGTACTAGGAACAAGAGAGAAGTCGTGAGTATCTGTTTTGTTTATTTGATTTCACTATGATGTTTCAGTGCCAACGAACTTCGCATGTCTTCCTACCTACCCCAAAGAAGCCTGAAGCAAGCACTCTGTTCAAAACCACTACTGAATGACCCAATTTTCATGGAAAGAAATGCTGTGAAGGTGAGTTGACATGACGCCCTGAATCCCAACTCAAGCTTTGTTGCAGAGTCCCCGCCACTCCTACACAGAGCTCCGATTCATCACCCAAGACGACTATCACTACTGGCATGAGAGGGATTGGTTTGTGTTGACAGAGTATGCAAAGACGTTCAAAGTGTTCAGTTCTCTATCATACCATGACAAGGTAAGAAACCTACAGTACCCCTGGGCGGTGTCTTCTAATTGTTACTATCATCGATTCTATTCCCACTTCAGGCAGAACTAGTTCGTCATGCCGCCATTGTCCTCCCGGTTCTCAATCAAGTGTACAACTCCCCGGATCATGGCTTGGATACTGTAGTCTTTCCGGATGGAACCTATTATGACAGGACGCATGAGCCAACGAGACCCGCCGGGTTGAACAGGAAGAAGTATCAGGTTCTCGATCTAGTACTCAAACCTTTCCGTGAAATGGAAATCAACTTCAATGAGTTTGCGGCTTTCAAAGCCATAACTTTCCTGAATCCAGGTAACTCTGCAAGCTGGTCTTTCAATTGTTTTTGTGTTTTTTTTCTGTCAGATGCGGATATTTCTCTGGAGGCAAAGAAGGCGATAAATGATGAGAGAGTGCTGATAACAAAGCAATTGTATGCCTACATGCTGAGGAAGGATGGATTGGAAAAGGCAATCTACAGGTTCGGAAGACTGATTCTAATGGGAACATCCATGTCGAAGATGGCTTGTGAATCGAAAGAAGCTGTTTGGATTGCTGACTTTTTCGAGAACATTGGGTTTACCTCATTCGCAAAAGAGCTGTTTTTCGGAGATATGTAACCGACCTTTGAAATATCTGTATGATCTCGCGTTGTTTGTCTTTCATCATGTTGTCTTGTTTCTCAGTAAACACATTCGTCATTCTCTAACACCAAAGTCTAGAGAGCTGTAATTTCGATTCGGAAGGTCAGGAAACTTTCGATCTTGTGAGCTGGCATTTTGATAACACAAAATACGATTTTTCACATGTTTCTATCCTGCTCTCTCTTTTGGCAATTGAAGTTCCTGTTCTTTTTATCTTATTAGAAGCAAAAGAGGTTTTGATGTGGCTGGGTTTGAACTCACGAGTGCAAAAACGAACGCCGCACGTACTACCGCCGGGGCCACACAGCACAGCTGAAACGGCAATCACAATCCCAATATATACGCGCCGTTTTCAGCGTTTTGTGCTCCGAAAAAGAGCTCTAAAAGGGTTTTATTTTCAGTCTCATGCTTGCCCATTTACATGTTCAGAATCAGCGTGTTCTCTTCTATAAGATACCAAATTTCTGGAACCATTGAGCAAAATCTATTTTTGGTCACTTTTGGCAAAAATTGGCCGTTCCCTCGTTTGAGATCTCGAGATTTTCGAATTTTGCCGATTTGAGATTTTCTAGACAAAAGTTACATGGTTGGATTCAGAATCGAATGGAGATCACGATTAGTGCTACGGCCAATCACCAAACTCAATATTCAGTCTGATTTTCTCGAAAAACAGATCATTCTGAATACTATTCCTTCTCTGACAACTAGAAGGTTCTGGGTGAAACAGACAGAACCATTGAATTCTCTACGGTTTCTTCTATCAAAAAAATGTGAAAAAAGGTTTCTTACTATCTAAAAAAGAGGAGAAAAAGGGTTTTGAGGTAGCGGAGATCGAACCCCCGAGTGCAAAAATGGAACACGAGAGCACTACCAACGGCGCCACACGAACACTTTCGAGACTGCCTCATAGGCTAAATATATACAGGCTGTTTTGCAGATTTTTGGCTCCGAAAAAGAGCTCTAAAAGACTTCATTTTCATTTTCATGTTTTTCCCTTAGCAACACGAGAATCAGCGTGGTCTCATCTATAAGTTGCCAAATTTTTGGAGCAATTGAACAAAATCCATTTTTGTTGATTTCGGCCAAATTTTTTTCCTCGACGTTCGGGATTTTCAAAAAAAACCGATTTGAGATTTTCCATACAAAAGTTACATGGTTGGATTCAGAATTGAATGGAGATCATGAATAGTGCAACGGAAAGTCACCAAACTCAATATCCAGTCTTTTTTTCACGAAAAACAGATCAGTCTGAGTCCTATTCCCTCTCTGACTGTAACGTGACAACTAAAACATTCTGGGTGAAATAAACAGAACCATTGAATTCTACGGTTTTTTCTATCAATTAAATGTGAAAAAAAGGTTTCTTACTATCTAAAAAAGAGGAGAAAAAGGGTTTTGAGGTAGCGGAGATCGAACCCCCGAGTGCAAAAATGGAACACGAGAGCACTACCAACGGCGCCACACGAACACTTTCGAGACTGCCTCATAGGCTAAATATATACAGGCTGTTTTGCAGATTTTTGGCTCCGAAAAAGAGCTCTAAAAGACTTCATTTTCATTTTCATGTTTTTTCCTCAGCAACACGAGAATCAGCGTGTTCTCTTCTATAAGTTGCCAAATTTTTGGAGCCATTGAACAAAATCCATTTTTGTTGATTTCGGCCAAATTTTTTTCCTCGACGTTCGGGATTTTCAAAAAAAACCGATTTGAGATTTTCCATACAAAAGTTACATGGTTGGATTTAGAATTGAAAGGCGATCAAAAAATTGTACTGCGGCAAGTCACCAAAATCAAAACCCGATCCAAATTTCGCGGAAAACTGCCGAATCTGGTTTTGTCCTTTCTTGACAGTGATACATCGTTTTTTGGTAGCAAGGTACTAATTTGACGTCCATCGCACATTTCAGAAGCATATTTCTCAAACTCAAATTCCTGCTTTCAGTTTGAAGAATGGATGTTGCCAATTCCTCAACATTGCCACCAACAGTTTACGACTTCCACAATGGATTGAGTTTGCTGTCAGCTGTACTTATTTTTGTTGTAAGTCGAGGTTATTTTCACCTCAAAAGAGGCATCTTTCAGATTGGAATCTTTGGGGTGCTCACTAACTCCTCAATCATCTTCATTTTCTACAAAGAAAGTTCCGAGAGAACTGCTTTCAATTTGATATGTGTCTTTCGGGCGGCTTCCAATGTTATCATACTCTCCGCTACTTTCCTTGCTGTGTTCTTCCCAAAAACTATACTGTGAGTTGTTCACATATCGAATCTCTTTTGTTCACTTCACTCCAGAGGCTTTCCCTTCTACCCACCTGCCCTCGAATCCTGGCTGATCCATCTCAGTCTCACTTTGTACCTCGGCAATGAGTATCAAATCATTCTCATCGCCTCCAACCGTTTCTGTGCCCTCTTCTTTCCCAGATACTACTCCCAAGTGTTTGGTATCCTTCCAACTTCCTTTGTCCTCACCGGGATCTACTCATTCCGGATGTACAAAGTCATCAACGAAATGAGACAGAAGGCCGCCAAGCAATGCTATACCTTCTTCTCTCCCGAATTACTTTCCTGGATGTATGACCCAAATCCAGATTGTGCATTTGAAGACGATATCCTCGAAGTGATCTTCTACACTTTCATCACAATGACGTGTATCAATGTTGTCACTTTCTTGAAAATTATCAGATTCTACAGCGTAAGAATAATAGAGAAAGCTGGAAAATGTTCATGTTGCTTCGCATTTCAGTCTCGAAACCAAACAATGGACAAAGAGACGAGGAAGCGGATTAGAAGGAACATCATGCTGTTCTTCCAGACAATGCTGCAGGATTCTCTTTATTTGATCGATTTGACTTTCACTTTTAAGCTAAGGTAGATAAAAAGAGCATGACTTGCTGCATGTGAACAAAAATAGAAACAAGCAAGACATGTTTCAGCGGTCTGTTCACTCATAGATTCTGGACATTCATCAGTGGAACACTTGTTTGGGAATGTCTACATTCAATTGACGGGTTCGTTGTCTTACATCCCTTTCTCACAGAGTAAATCAATCCTGTCCTATTCAGAATCATCATGATAATGTTCAACGAGCGTCTCTCCTTCCTGAAGAAGCGTTTCCAACCAACTCCATCAGTCACCATAACCCATGCTGGTCGCCTCAACACGATCTCTGGCACTACCCTTCCATCAGTCGGATGACCACTTGCTCACTGGCATTTCGGCCAATTTTCTTTTTCGGCAAACAACTTAGAATCTCTAGTCTGCTGATCGAACATTTTGTTTTGCTTTTTTGAAGTAAAAAATATGCCATTCTGATTTCTTCCAACTTTTTTCGTTGGTTTTTCTAGTTTTCAAACTAGACATGGATCTGTTCGAGGGCCTCTTTTGCAGAAGGACTCATTCAATCCTGACTGCTTACGTCATCACTAACAACACATCCTTTGTCCCCTGATTCATCCATTCAGATCTTGATTCCCTGACCTCTTGGGATATCCTGCTTTTTTTTAGTTCCCTAGGCTCAAGATCATTCGAGTTCAAGTTATAAACAACTCCTTTTCCACAATTAGCCTTTAATGACTCTCTCACAACGAATCTCCAATTCCCAATTCCCAAACGTCACAAAAAGAATCCGGAATGTCGTGAGAAATCCAATTTCAATTTCAGCTTTCATTCAGATTTTCACGTATCCTCTCGTTTCTCCTTCGTAGCAACAAGGTCAATATGGTAATCGGTGACTTCAACTATAAGGATCCGTTGAACATTCTGGTGGCCTTTTTGATAATCACTGCAAGTTCTATTTGTTGTGTTTCCTAAACGAGTAAGCATTACAGATCGGGCTATTTGGAGTGGTTTGCAACTCTCTAATGATCTACATATACATTAAGGAAAAGTCAGAGAAAACCGCGTTCAACCTGATTTGTTTCTTCCGAGCTATTTCCAATGTTATCATTCTCACGATTGTCTTCATTATCAACTTCTTCCCAAAGACCCTATTGTAAGTTACCTATAAGTTCTCCTATCTCCACGTTGTGTTCCAGAGGCTTTTCCCCGTTCCCTCCTGTCATTGAATCCTGGTGTATCAACATCGCCAACACCCTTTACCTGGGCAATGAGTACCAGATAGTCCTCGTCGCTCTCAATCGTTTCTGCGCCTTGTTCTTTCCAATGCGCTACTCTAGAATCTTTGCAGTCCCGCAGACAACAGCAGTTCTAATCATCATCTACATTTACCGACTCGGAAAGAAAGTTTACGAATGGAAACCCCAATCTGACAAAGGTTGTCATGCCCTGTACTCCACCGAAGTCCTTGCTTGGTCGTATCCGGATTCTCCCTGTGACTTTGTGGATGATGCTCTTGAAGTGATCCTCTACACTTTCATTGCGATGACTGTGTTGAATTTGGTCACGTTTGTCAAAATTATAAGCTTTTACAGAGTGAGTAGTGCATAGTGATTATAGTTTGTGAGGGGGAGATTTCAGAACTTGCAGAAAAGAAACGATAATAAGGATAAGGAGACGAGGAGGAGGATGCGGAAGAACACAATCCACTTTCTTCAAACAATGCTGCAAGACTCCCTCTACCTAATTGACCTGACATTCACCTTCAAGCTAAAGTGAGTCACAGACATCACTCATATTCCAAGATAACTTTTTCAGCTCCTGGAGCACCCACAGAGTATGGACCTACATCAGTGGAACTCTTATCTGGGAGTGTCTCCATTCTGTCGATGGATTCGTTATGGTTATGTTCAACGAGAAGTTATCCTTCCTGAAAAAGCGCCTGACCAACAACTCGGTGGTCCCGATTGTCGCTGCTCCAAAACGTCGTGGTACCCTTTCCACAACCGCTTCATTTCCATCTACTAGATAGTTTCTTAAATACGTTTCCTCCATGTGTCTAATCCCTTGTCTAACTATAACATGAACATTTTAATCTCATGATCTCGCAAATCCAATCAAACAAGCTATTTTGTTAGCTGTTCGGCGTCATTCCCTCCTTCACGGTGGTTCCTGGATGGATTTCCCAGTCATTGTCTTTAACTATACTAACTATTTGAATCAAATAGCAGCAATACTCATATTGACGGTAGGTTTTGGGACCATAACCAGAAGTTCTCACTTTATACGGAAATTCGGCTCAGGTTTTGATTTTGGTGGGTTGACGCGATAGACTTTTTTGAAGCCCATTCGATTCTGCATCCAATGATGTAACGAGTGTTGAGTAAATCTGAAATTTGTTTTTTTCAAAAAATCCAAAAGGCGAATCAAAATTTCGGTCCAAATCTGACAAAAATGAACTTTGTTGGATCGATCTGAATTTTGGATATGTTATAGAAGAGAACACGCTGATTCTCGTGTTGCTAAGGGGAAAGCATGAGAACAAAAATGAAGTTTTTTAGAGCTCTTTTTCGGAGCCAGAAATTCGCAAAACAGCCTGTATATATTTAGTCTATGAGGCTGTTCTAAACGTGTTACTGTGGCGCCGTTGGTAGCGCGTAGGACTTTCGTTTTTGCATTCGGGGTTCGAACCCCGCTACCTCAAAACTCTTTTTTCTCCTCTTTTCAGATAGTAAGAACCCTTTTTCTTACATTTATTCGGTAGAAGAAACTGTACAGAATCCAATGGTTCTGTTTATTTCAACCAGAATCTTCTAGTTGTCACGTTGAAGTCAGAAAAGGAATGGGATTCAGATTGATCTGTTTTTCGTGAAAAAAAATACTGGGTAATGAGTTTGGTGATTTTCCGTTGCACTATTCATAATCTCCATTCGATTCTGAATCCAACCATGTAACTTTTGTCTAGAAAATCTCAAATTGGTGAAAGTCGAAAATTTCACCAAATCCAAAAACCGAGGAGAGAGGTTGGCCGAAAACCGCCAAAAATAGATTTGATTCAATGAATTTGAAAATTTGGCATGTTATAGAAGAGAACACGCTGATTCTGAAAATGCTAATGGGAGAGCATAAATTTCAAAATCAAACCCTTTTACAGCTCTTTTTCGGAGCACAAATCGCTGAAAACGGCGCGTATATATTTGGATTGCGAGTGGCGTTTCATGTGTACTGTGTGGCGCCGGCGGTAGTGGGCGGCATTCGTTTTTGCACTCATGGGTTCAATCCCCGCTACCTCAAAACCATTTTTTTCTCCTCTTTTCAGATAGTAAGAAACCTTTTTTCCCTGATCACCAATTCCTTCCTCCTCCAGCTCAACCTGAAACTTTCTTTTTTCCTGAAAACCACCTGTCTACCTCATCTGTTATGCGAATAGCTCTTCTCCATCCGAGACGCACTTCCCAAACTTCCCGTCTACCTCATTCCCTAAATGAGCACCTTTGTAAGGAAGTGTGGTGCCATTTTTCTAAGAATGCTTCTGAACTTCTCATCTTCTAGCATTTTGTGCTCTCTGGTTTTTTACATTTAGTTGTGTATTGACGCTTCGAGTTTCATTTTTTGGCTATGAATTCCTCTACTTCTGAATTGACACTGTACAACTATCAAGTCGGTGTGAACTTATTAGCTGCCGTGTTCCTTCTGACGGTATGTACTTGGAGAGTAGTACTTTTGGATTCCAGACACTGGGTAAAGAATAGAACCCGGAAATACATAATGGGCTTCATTTGAATCGTTTAGATGAAAACCTAAAAAACTCTGAAACCGAGGGACTCAAAACGAGTTGTTTCCCTAGAGCAGTTGACATCATAGAGTCTCACAGCTGAAACTTTCAGGTCGGTGTGTTTGGAATCATCTGCAATTGCTCGATAGTCTACATTTTCTACAAAGAATCCTCCGAAAGAACTGCTTTCAACCTAATCTGTGTATTCCGATCAATCATCAGCACCTACATTCTTATCACTAGCTTCATTCTTGTCTTTTTCATCTCAACGATACTGTAAGTTGTTCGTTGTTTCTCTATCTCACATACTGGTTTCAGAGGCTTCTCCATATTCCCTGATCAAATTGATAACTACCTTATCAACTCTGGCTTGACATTCTACATTGGTAATGAGTATCAAATTGTTCTAGTGGCTATCAATCGGTTCATATCGTTGTTTTTCCCATTCTTCTACCAGAAACATTGCGGAATCAGGCCAACACTAGTCATCCTTACAGTTTTCTATGGTTACCGATTAGCATCTGCCATCCAACTGAATGTAATCTCCTTACCACCCAAATGCTACACCCTCTTCTACCCGGCCGACCTGACCTGGAGTTTCAACTACGAACCCCGATGTGCATTCGAGGACAACGCTTTCGACGGCGCAGTGGTGCTGTTTGCTTCAATGACTGTCCTAAATGCAATCACATTCTGCCGGATTATTTGGTTTTACAAGGTAAGTAATGGAGTTGACGGGAGTCTTGATTGTCATGCAGACATGCCGTGCTATTTCAGTCGAGTCAGAACCAGAGTAAAGAAACGAACAAGAGGGCGAAGAAGAATGCGTTGTTGTTTTGTCAAACAGTGTTGCAGGATTCGTTGTATCTCATTGATTTGACGTTTACATACAAGTTGAAGTGAGTTGGGACTATGATTGGGAAGTTTCAAGAGCATAGTTTGTTATTCTGAACAAATCTAGTTAGCGTACATGAAATGGCGGGGGAAAACCAATCTGCACGTAAATGCACTTGAAAGTGTATTTGGTGTCTGGACCAGGAAAAGTGATTCAAACTGATTGCATCATCATATCCCTCTATTCCAGCTCCCTCAGCACCCACCGCTTCTGGTCATTCATCAGTAGCACCTTTGTCTGGGAGTGTCTTCACTCATTTGATGGATTCATCATGCTCATGTTCAACGAACGTCTCTCCCTTCTCAAACGTCAACTCGCCTCTTCTTCCCAAGCCTCCGTCGTTGCTCAGAACACCAACACCAACTTCCACATCACTCCTTCCCGATCAACACTTCCAAACATTGTTTAGCTCATATTTTCCTGTTGAAAACTCCAAATTTTGTTGAAAAATAAAATCAAGTTCCAAGCAATTTGCGGAAATCATAATGACAAGTTGGAATGTGCACGAGATACGTCAGTCACCTCACAACACCGTGTTTCGGTTGTCTGCTTCTGATCCGACCAACTTCTTCTTCTCTTCACCGCCCCTTAACCCAATTCTGCTAAACAAATAAACAAAACTTTCCCCCCTTCCTAGCCAGCTGATCGGATCAGTCGTCAATCTTGGATCTTGAGTAGAGTACGCTATGAGTTCTCTAGCGAATGCTACCACCATAACTTATTCCATTGGGAACAGTACTAACTTTGTGGCGGCTATTCTTATCTTTGTTGTAAGTCACGAGGCCGATCCTGAATACATGTAACACTTTGTTTTAGGTTGGAGTATTTGGTGTGATCTGCAACTCTTCAATAATGGTTGCCTACATCATTGATCCTGACAAGACATCCTTCAACCTCATCTGCTTCTTCCGAGCCACAATCAACGTCTACGCCCTTGTCACCACATTCCTAGGAGTCTTCCTAACCTCTACCATACTGTAAGCTCAAATTGTAGTACAAGAAACCATCTCATTTTCAGGGGGCACTCCATCTTCTCGGAAGCCTTTGAATCCTGGAACCTCAACCTCAGCATGACACTGTACCTTGGCAATGAGTACCAGATTGCTATGGTGGCTCTGAACAGGTTCTGTGCGTTGTTCTTCCCAAGACATTATGCCAAGATCTTCGCGATCCGATCTACTCTTCTGGTACTGGCGGTTTTTGTCCTATATCGATTAGTAGTTATGATTTACATGACTGATGTGGACATTTGTAAGTTATCTTCATTAGCATGAAACAATTTCACATTTTTCAGCCCGCGGATGTTACTATTCCTTTTCCGTCGAATCACTTACTTGGGCGTACCCCCTAAATCCGATGTGCCTATTCGAGGACAATATCATGACAATCATCCTGGCAACATTCATCTTCTGTACTTGTCTAAACATGGTTACGTTCAGTAAGATCATCAAGTTCTACAGAGTAAGTGACGTGGAACTGTGCTTGATATCTTGTGATCTGTGTACGTGAGATTTGGTATTCTGTTTTCTGAAACCGGTAATTGATAACAATTCGTTTTGACTGCATAATTGTCCAAATCAAATGACCAGTTTTAAAAAGATGGCGGAAAACATCGGGATAGAAAAAAAGAGAGTTCCATTTCAGTCCTTCCAATCGCACGACAGAGACACTCAACGCCGTATCAAGAAAAACGCGTTACTCTTCTTCCAAACAGTCCTTCAAGATTCCCTGTACATCATCGATATGGCGTTCACTTACAAACTCAGCATGCTCTTTGACAATCGGTTTTGGACATTTGTCAGTGGAACACTTGTTTGGGAGTGCCTCCATGCGTTTGATGGGTAAGATCGGGTAACCAGACACTATAATACAAACAAGTTCAGTTTCATCATGTTGATGTTCAACGACCGATTGGCACTATTCCGCGGACGCAACGAGTCTCCGATTACCAGTTCAATTGTGGCTCCTGCGAGATTTCCAGTTCATCAATTAGGCTCTGTTAGTTAGAAGGTTTATCAGCAATCTTTACATCTTTCAATAAACATTCAATAACAACTGTATCTGTAGATTGACGGGTCCAAGGGTTCACCGGTTTTTGATCCCAGTTCTTGAAATGTCAGACATGGTGACAATTCTTATCACTAACAATAATGTTTGGTTTTACTCTCAAAAACCATAATAATGACTTTGAAATTGACACTTGGACCTATTTTGTGTGTTCAGTTTGATCAAGAAGAATTCTTGATTGACACTTTTTGTGTTCATATTACTGATAACACCCCACATAAAAGCAGCAGGCCCGGAGATATCGGAAAGACAAAACATGGCCAAGTTGATTGCTGCTATCTTCCTCTTTGTTGCTCTTATTGGTAAGTCTTGCTCTTCTTTCTTCACTTATGTATTCTTCTCAATGTTTCCAGTACTCGCCATCCAATGCGCCGATGAGATGGAAACAACTCCAGGAGCAACTTGTCCGGAAGGATGGTTCCAAAACGGAGATGTGTGCTACTTGGTAAGTTACCGAGTGCTTTAAACTTTTAGAAATGTGTGTTGCTTCAGAGACAACAATTCCACGGAACCGCCCAGGAAGCCGCTGCTTACTGTACCTCGCTGCAAGCCTTCTTGTCAGTGTTCCACGGACAAGCCAATGGAGATGCGTACATTGAGTGCTCCAAATACGCTCAGTAATAACTATAATGAACTTGTACTTCTGATCAAATCCCGAATAAACCCCTCTACGCATTCAATACTTCTAAAGTTAGAAAGTCATTAAGTAATTAGGAACTTTGAGAGGATGACATACACATTTTCATTTCCAATTGGTCTCAAGTGGCTTCCCAGCCTAATCGGACAAGCACATGTTCCAGAATCCACTACACTACCTAGAACTTCTAGACTGTGGCTGATTTCTTCACAGCTCACCTCGAACGCCTTTTTCTACCCACCTGACCATTACATGACAGTGTTCGCTTCATAATTGCCGCGACAAAGTACACGTTTCGAACCGTCTCATTTTGACGTTCCATCCGTCTCGAGATCTCACGAATATGAATCAAACACTGCGCATTTCTTGATCTTGAATCAGTGTTAGTCAGCCAATTCAGCTAGATCTTCTTCTTCAAGTTCTATTCATTCTGAGGCTTCTGAAAGATCAGGTTGCATTTTGCCAGAGTCCAACCAAAAACCAGAAACCTTTAAAAGACAAAGTTAAAATTAGAAGTGTCAATTATAGCTGGCTTCATCTGTCAACAGTAAACGCTCCGTGACGAAAGAATCAGTCCAAAGATGAATTCAACTAACACTACGGACACTATTCCAAACTTCAAAGACCCTTTGAACCTTGGTGCTTCTTTTCTGATGTTTCTGGTACATTTTTTCCTTCTTGACAATGACCCTTTGTGTGTTTTTTCAGAACGGTATCTTCGGGATTGTTTGCAATTCCTCTATCATATACATTTTTGCTATTAACCCCAATGACCGCACATCGTTCAATTTGATTTGTGTGTTCAGAGCAGCCATGAACATTTTTATCTTGAGCTGGGCGTTTCTAGGAACCTTTTTACCAACAACTTTGACGTGAGTGTTTGTTTACAAACTAGCTTGTGAATCTCCTCATCCCGTTCCAGCGGTGCCTCTCCATTCTCCCCATACTACGAGTCTTCTGTCATCCTTATCTGCAACACAGTCTACACCGTAATCCAGTACAGTGCCCTTGTCATTGCCATGAACCGCATGTGTGCCATGTTCTTCCCATTCATCTATTCGAAGTTCTTCAGTGTCAAGTTAACCTTTGTAAGCCTAGCCGAACCAATAACATCATAAAATTGTGTCTTCAGGCCGCATTGTTTCTTGTGCTAGTCTATACCCTAGTTGGAATCTTTCTCTACATCCCAAAATACGTTGGCCCTGGATGCTTCGTCGGATACTCCTCCTACTACCTCTCTTGGGTGCCCAATATGGATGAGTCGTGCTATGACAAAATAGCAAGTCCAGTCAATGGAACCGCCATCTTCCTAACTCTACTGTTCATCTCAAATGTCGCCACATTCACCAAGATCTACTTCTTCTGGAAGTCAACAGTCCTGGAGGAACATGAAATGAGAAAGAAGATCAAGAGGAACAGAGTGTTATTCATGCAGACTGTGTTTCAAGACGCGATAATCTTTGTCGACATGTTGTTCACTTTCAAGCTCAGGTATGCGCGGGTGCAACTAGATTGTATTCTAGAGTGAATTGCCACGCAACATAGTTACATAATGCGTTCTTAGTATCAAACTACAGCACTAAAAGTAACATTGTCCGAGTCAGAAAACCACCCACTGATCTTTTGGCTAGGGCTGTTTTCAGTACACAAATCCACCTGTTCTAAATAGCAACTGATCACTTTCAGTTCCCTCAGCTCCTCCCGCATCTGGTCCTTCCTCTGCGGCTCCTTTATCTGGCAAAGTGTGCACTCTTCCGATGGGTAAAACACCCCTTCATTACCCTCCAAAAAACGCTTTTCCAGTTTGATTATGGTCATGTTCAACGAGCGGTTGACATTTCTCAAAAAGTCCCTCTTCCCTCAATCAGACAGTCCATCGATTGCGAATCAAAGTGTTTTCGTGCCCGCCGTTTCGCAGAGTCGGGTTTAGGCCCGGGCCTAAGTAGACCAAAAAGTTTGTGTAGACACTGATTATACTCGGAAAAACTCGGCGAAAACTGCCAATTAGAATCTGCGGTGCACCAAACAAACTTTCTGATTCTATTCGAGACACTTCCTAGACGCTTCTGTTACAATGAGTTCCACGGCTGCTCCGATTTCTCATGATAACCCGTTGAATCTTACGGCTGCTCTTCTTACGATTGTGGTAAGTGATTGGGAGTTTGAGATTCGAAACTAACTGGTTTTCAGAATGGAGCTTTTGGTTTAGTTTGTAACTCTCTCATCGTCTTCATCTTCATCCAATCTCCTGCCGAGAGAACCTCTTTCAACCTGATCTGCTTCGTTCGAGGACTCGGCAACTGTCTAATTCTCGGTTGGGCTTTTATTGGAACATTTATGCCAATGACACTCCTGTAAGTTTTCTAGGCACTATCCGTTTGACCAATTGTTTCTAGTGGTGATTCCCTATTCCCTCCCATGTACCAATCCATCGTGATCACCTCTGTCACAAGCACCTACACCGGTCTTCAATACTGTGGAGTTCTTATCGCTGCCAACCGCTTCTTCGCAATGTACTTTCCCTTGATCTATTCCACTGTTTTCACAGTCAAGTTCACATTGGTATGACGAGAAGATCGGCAAAGTTCACTTTTAATTTCAGCTTCAAATAGTTGTACTCTTTGGCTATAGGTTCTACAAGATAGTGTATGAGTGCAACTTCAACTTTTGTAAGCCACCAGAGTCCAAGACTGTCTTCAAAGTTACTTTTAGCCCACAACTGCTTCTCCGTTTACTCTAGCGAAGCCCTGTCTTGGATCCCAATACAGGATCCGGTTTGTCGGCTGGCTCCTAGCTCAATTATCGATGGAACTGCTATCCTCCTCGGGTTTTTGATAATTATGAATCTTGCGACATTCATTAAGATCTACTTTTTCTATAAAGCAACAGAACATGATGAGAAAGAAGTGAAGAAGCGGGTGAGAAGGAACAAGATCCTTTTCCTTCAAACAGTAGTCCAAGATGTCACTTATCTAATCGACATGCTCTTCACATACAAACTAAGGTAAGCTCAAACTAGAAACTGTTACAGTATCCCCAGTTTCAGTTCTCTTATTGATGCGCGATACTGGACCTTCATAAGTGGCAGTTTTGTCTGGCAAAGTGTACACTCCTTCGACGGGTTTGTTGCCTAGACTCTTTTCAGCAAAAACTTTGTTTCTAGGTTGATCATGATAATGTTCAACGAGCGATTGACCTTCCTCAAGACGAGCTTTTTTCCATCGTCATCAAATCCGTCAGTGGTGCAACATATCGTTCACAGTGCGAATACCGTGAGCGCATTTCGCGGAGTTACACGAGTTGATTAAAGGTGAGGTGAGGAGGTGCGTGACTGAATGGTTGTGTTTTGAAGTTTTGAGAGCATACATCAGGTCCAATTCTGACCATGGTGTTGGAAATGATATAAGGATTCCAACTATCGTTTTCTCTTTCAGCATTCGGCATCCCCGTTCGATAATCTCAAGGAACTTCAATACAATCAGTAGAAACTGAGGACCCCCATACAAATAAGCTGTTCCATCATTTTTCAAATGTTTTAAATAAAGTTTCCCCAATTCGACTATCAAACCCAACGAAAGAAAAGACCCGCACAGACCTAATCTTGCACTTTGATTACGGTAGCATTTATCACTGAAAACCCGAAATGTCAAGTGATGATTCCACACAGCGAACACCTTATCCTACCACCAGACGCTCCTTTGGGACCTAATCAAGGAGTCCCCCGCCCTCAACTGGAATCCAAAAAATCTTATCAAAGGTCTAACAGCCTCGACCTTTTGTCCCAAATGCTCCAGACCTTATAAGGTCCAAAGTGCGACGAAGAGAGGTTGTAGCTGCCTATTAGTGTCAGATATTTACCGAATAAGTCCGCTTCCCTCGCGCTTTTTATTCTTCCCGAAAACACTCTTCCCTGAAACACAAACCACGATGAACTCTACGTTTTCTCCCGATAACCCGCTGAACCTTACAGCGGCTCTTCTGATGATTGCGGTGAGTCGTGGGCTAAAACTTTCGTTAGATAGGGTTGCTTTCTCAGAACGGTTCATTTGGTATAGTGTGTAACTTCCTAATCGTCTACATCTTCATTCGTTCTCCCACCGAGAGAACCTCTTTCAACCTGATCTGCTTCATCCGAGCAATCGGCAACTGTCTCATTCTCGGTTGGGCCTTCCTTGGGACATTCGTTCCAATGACAGTTCTGTGAGTCGGTCATCTACTTATCCATTTCACTGCGTGTTTTAGTGGTGATTTCCTGTTCTCTCCCACTTACCAATCCATCGTGATCACTTCTGTCAACAGCACCTACACCGGGCTTCAGTATTCTGGAATTCTCATCGCTATCAATCGCTTCTTCGCTATGTACTTCCCACAGTTTTACTCGAAGGTTTTCAACATCCAGTTTACACTTGTAAGCAACTGTAGTATAGCAACCTCCTAGAATCTTTTTTTAGCTTCAACTCGTCATTCTATTTACCTACAGAATCGTAAAAATAGTCACAGAGTGCAATTGGAACATCCGTAAGATCCAGCAGGTTCTCCAGCATACTTATCTTTTCAGCAAACCACTGCTACCAAGTGTACTCCAGCGAATATCTCTGCTGGATCCCACTCACCGAACCGATTTGTCAAAAGGTTGAGAGTTCTCTTATGATAGACGCAACTGCTGTTCTCCTTGGAGCTCTAATCCTTATCAACTCCGCCACATTCATCCGAATCTACTTCTTCTTCAAGTCCACGAAAATTGAAGAGAATGAAATGAAAAGGAAGGTGAAGAAGAACAAGATACTCTTTGTGCAAACCATTCTACAAGATGTGACGTACTTCATTGATATGCTATTCACATACAAATTGAGGTGTGCTTCAACTACATTCAGTACAGTATCCCCACTTTCAGTACCCTTATCGACGAGAGATACTGGACCTTCATAAGTGGCAGTTTTGTCTGGCAAAGTGTACACTCCTTCGACGGGTTTGTTGCCTAGACTCTTTCCAGCAATAAATTTGTTTCTAGGTTGATCATGATAATGTTCAACGAGAGGCTGACATTCCTCAAGAAGACCTTCTTCTCCTCGTCATCCCATCCCTCTGTCGCCCATACAACTAAGCAGACCGTCTCAGTGGCACACTCCAGATCCGTTCCTGTCCCAGTGGATTGATTGAGATAGCTTATGACCGAAGTAGAGTGAATTCTAATAGTGCATAACCCGATAAAGTGTTGAGAAGAAAGATCGTTTGCGTTTTGTATGTTGTCATCAAGAAAACTTGTGACCGGGAAATGTCTAATTATGGTGCGAGTACCTCGTGATACGGAAGGAGCCAACGTACAAACATAGATATATTCTCTGTAAGTTCTTGGGGTACCATGGAAAACAAGGCTTCATGAAAATAATACACTAGAAACGGAACAAAATGAACTAAAGAGTGAAGGGAACATCAAGCATGTTAGTGTGTATTGGTTTACATCTGAAAACGAAATGCATTAGGATTTTCTGCCAACGTGGGACTTAGTGTTACTTCAGTCCTTAATGATTCATGTACTTCCAATCTCTAAACTCTTGATCTGTCGAATTGTCAACAACATGCAAAGTGGAAGGCGGTTTTCGGATGATTATAGTGCTCCGGACTCGCATGACGATTCTAAAACATCAAGCAACCAACACTCACTCGGAGAACCTTCTCATTCGCCTCGAGAATGACAAACTCTACGTTTACTGATCCTCTAAACTTGACTGCAACTGGTATTATGGTAGTGGTAAGGAACTGAACAACCGAAACTTTGAAAAACGTGCAGCCTTCCTTTAGACCGGGGTGTTTGGTCTTGTCTGTAACTTCCTGATCATCTATATCTTTGCAAAGTCCCCATCCGAGCGCACATCCTTCAACCTGATCTGTGTTTTCCGAGGTGTCTCTAACTCGATTATCCTCATCTGGATCTTCTTTGCAACCTTCATCCCGATCACCTTCTTGTAAGCAATCTTATCATATCAAACTTGAAAGTTCCCATCTTTTACAGAGGGTTTCAAATTCCCCGTGAATACCAGACAGTGGTGATTGGGATCTGCAACAGTATCTACAAGAGTCTTCAGTACAGTGGTCTCCTAATTGCTGTGAATCGCTGCTGTGCCATGTTCTTCCCGATTATCTACTCAAAAGTGTTCAGTTTCAATTTCACACTGGTAGTTGATTTGTGGAGCTATCATATACATCATAACTTGTTTTCAGTTGGCATCTGTATTGATATTCAGTCTTCCAGTCATCTATGTCATCTATCAAATCATCTCCTTTGGCATAAGTAAACATTCTGAGATCCCTTCAAACAAAACAAACTTTCCAGGAATCCACTGCTTCCTGATCTTCGACCCGCAACAACTTGCTTGGATAGCTGATTTTGCAGACGAGTGTGCACAGTTCTCAGAGGGAGAAGTACACTTCACGGAGGTCTTCCTTGCAGTTTTGGTTGTTGTGAATGTGGCGACATTCACCAAGATCTACTTCTTCTACAAATCCACCGAGATGAGTGAGGAGGAAGTGATGAAGAGAGTGAAGAAGAACAGATCGCTGTTTCTGCAGACCATGTTCCAGGATGTCATTATCCTACTCGATATTCTGTTTACTCTGGAGATAAGGTAAGTAGCTTTTTCGGAAAGGAGACTGATCCCAGACTTCATTTCCTAGCACCTGGAGCGAAAACCGAATCTGGACATTCTTCTGCGGAACAGTCATCTGGGAGTTTGTTCATTCTCTCGATGGGTGTGTGTAATTCTAGTTTGTCCCCGTTAACCTAATTGATTCCAGGTTCATAATGTTGATGTTCAACGACCGAATCATCATCTTGAAACGAACCCTGTTCGCCTCATCCGAATCCTCCACTGTCACTCATCAGAGCAAGATGTTCGCAGCTTCTCCAAGAACCCAAAACCAACCATCTCCAGTGGAATAGATGATGATAAATGATTTGCCTATGTGTCAGTTGTTATCTGTCAGAAAACTCTCTTCTATTTCTCACAATCACACAGATCTGCGGAGTGTTACCAGTTTTCATGACTGGAAAAGATTGGGTCGTTGGGAGTGGCTAGTTTGTTTGTTTGTTGTGTTCAGATCCCCCGCATCTTCTCAGCTTGAGCTTCCGACCTCTTCGGCCTCCGGAAAAAGTGGTGAATAACCACCACGTATAATACCAAGAGGCGGTATCCGGTGATTATAGTTCAGCGATAAAGAAAAGTTTGCGAGGTGAAATGATGTGGTGAGCAGAATTGGTCGATGGCAAGGAACTCGAGACCTCCGTAGAAACTTGTGGACTGCCGTGTAGAGGATGCACGCCAGTATCGCCCACCAGAACATGATTGCGCTCTACAAAACGAAGAAGTGAAAGATTGTCAAGGTTCCTGAAACACAAATGCTCATCTCAAAGAACATGAACATCCAGAAGATCGTGGTGAAGCACCAGAAGCCGATCAGCCACCACTGAGCCTTATTCTTGTTGTTGTGCAGCTCGTACTCCTTGCCATTCGGAGTGTTTTCGAACTGACAGATGTTGTATGGCATCTCGTAGAACTTGCGGAGTTTCTCTTCTTTCCGTCTCCACCGGTTGATTAGCCACTCTCTTTGGGACACACTCCATGCGATACAATACCAATTTCCGACTGAACGATGGCGTCTCCGAATCCGATGGATCAATCCGATGGTCATTGTAGATGTACTTGATGTTGTTGGCTCTTTGCATTGCCTGCACAATGTGCACGAATCCAGTGACTCTTGGGTGGAGCACGTACTGATAGTGGACAAGTCCCTTCTTCTCGGCGAACAGTCTGCTTCTCTCCGTTGCCTTCGGACACTTGTCAGTTCCTTCCGGGAACAACAGCAACTGATACTTGTACTCGGTGGCCGCATAGTAGTCCAAAATCTTATCCAACTTGGTCTTGTCGCTCTCGAATGACCGGTCAAGGAAGATGTATGAGGCGGCTTGCATGGCCCATCCCGCTCCCGGCACGTACTTGAGCAAAACTTTGAGAGAGATCTTCTCGGTGGTGCACAGCCACGGATCCATTTTGTACAGAGCATTCCAGAAGAAGAACCAGTCGAGTCGGGTGCGATGGTTCATGATGATCAGCGAGGCTTCCTCGTGGTTGATGAAATTTCCTTTGATTCGAATGTTTGCTCCGAATATGTAGTTGCTCAGTGCGCCCGGCATGATAACCCAGATTCCAACGAGTCGATCGAGCAGCATTCGCCAGAAACGAGGTCGGCCGAAGGGCAGAATGGCGAGTGGGGTGATGATGTAGAGCACTCCTGAAACAGAACAGTTGAATGGAGCCTAGAAGTTGTTTAGAACCCACCAAAGAACGCTGAAAGCAGCATGGCTGCTCCAAAACCCCACCCTTTCACTCTTGTGACGAATTGCGCAAAGAGGACTCAAAGAAAGAAATGATGATTACACTTGAACTCCCGCTGAAGAATTTTCATTTGTGAACCATCAAGTTAACTTTAGCGTTCTCTTTCCACGTGTCCCTCCGATATTCATTACTACTTCGTTTTGACGACAGATCTATCAACAAAATGCGATTAAAAGTCGTTTACCTGATATACAACCCACGAAACGACGTGAGCGGACTTTCTGACGAGGATAAGACTCTCGTCGAACAGCACGTGTCTCAGATCTCCAAGGTATAAAAACAGCTTTTTCGTCTCTGTTTACCGTTATCTTTCATTTTCAGTTACCAGACGAAATCGAGATTCTTCTCCTCGAGTCTTCTGGGAGCTCGGATACTTCTGGCAGCGATTTGGTCAGCAGGTGTCAGCAGAAGTACGACGTCAACATCACATACCTCCAGATGTCTTCCCGGCCACAAGGTACGGTTGAGTTGAAAACCAGTCTTATTTTCTCGTTCTTATCACAAGGAAAGAACGAATCAGATATACCAAAATCATAGAAAACAACTTGTTTGAGCGTTTTTAGTGTCATCTGGTGTGCTAAAGAACGTTTTCTGTAAGAGAAAGAGTGTAGGATACGTGCACAACTTCCACTTTTCGTTTTTTACCAAAGAATTAAGAAAACTTTAGGGACAGCTGGTCTCATCGACCACTTCAAACAACACATCCTCACCGGGGATCCCGAAGCGGTCTTCGTCATCAACGACCGGGGAAACGAGCCGATTCCCTTCGAAGACATGTTATGTGAGTGGGAGGAGAACCCTCGAGGAGTGCTCACACTCACCACGGATACCGGCGGTCAAGGAACCCACGGATATGTTAGTTTTGTTCTCATCAAGACTTACTTGTATTTCTAAAGTTCAGGTTGTAACGGATCATGAGAATAAAGTCGTCAACTACATCGATATGCGAAGGAACTTTAGATCGGCTGACGAATGCATCGGAGTGTATCTGATCAATCCTGAAGTCATCAAGGACATGATTCTTTCGCCGAATGACACCCAGAAATGTTTCGAAGGACTCATCATCCCGAGAACAGTGGCTCTCGGACAGTGCTTCGCGCTCCGAATCTGTGCCCGATTTGATAACATTTGTCAAATTGTATATGAGTCAAGTGAGTGAATGGAAGATGATTTTTTTGAATTTTGTTATCTCTTCAGATCGAAAGATTACCAATCTGAAAGCCGAAGATCGAGGAGCCTCCATCACAAAAGCTTATGAAGCTTTCGAAAAAAAAGAGTGCGTTTTCAAATTTGTTTGAACAAAACTCGATAGTGTTCCCGGTTTGGCAAAGAGAATCTGATTACAAACTTAATCAATACATCCAACAAGAGTAGCTGAATTCTCTAGGAACAGTTCCGCATAATCTGTTTCAACTTCCGAGATAGAACCAAAACTGTTCATGTCTCTTTAATCAATTGATCACATTTTCCAGAATCGCAGAACTGTGTCACTACCTGAATGCGGGAGTGCAACCGGACGAGATGATCAATAAAGATGGACAGACTCCTCTGCACGTGGCAATCTCGAACGGTCAACGGACACTGGCGATTCTTTTGTTGTCTTATGGAGCGGACCCGATGAAAAAGGATGCGCACGGACTCAGCGCGTACGATATGTACGAGTCGCACATGGAGAGGGAGTCTTTCTTGGATCCTCAAAGTGAGTGTGATCTTCACTCAGTCCTCAAACTAAACCGTGCTTTTCAGTTGAGAACATATGCACCCGTATCAGGAGTCTGGACATGACGAAAACTGGAATGTATGTTTTTCCCTTTTCTAAAACCACCAATTACATTGATCAATTTCTACTTGAAACCCGACATACCTTTCTGAAAGTAATGGGCCTGTGAACGATTGACTCAGTTTGCCAGTAACTGTTTCAATAACTTATGCTTTTTTAGAAAAAGCGGGGAGAAGACTGTTGTTTACGGACCAGAGCTGCACGGAAGAATCGGGCCATCGACCTTCCAGAAGGGGCTAAGCCACATCCGACAAATCGCTACGAAGACGCATGGATCGTTTCGCTATGTCACGTAAGTGCCTCACTTGTTCCCAAACAACGAAGAGAAACCCGTTTTCTCTAAAATCTCTATTTTTCTGGCGATTTCCAACTTTTTTGAACTCTGAACTCTATGAGCGCATTAGTCAAGAAAACAGACATACGGACGTACAAATGAACAAGCTTTGTCCGTTAGTAATAGTAAGATGTTCTTTCAGAGTCGCAACACGTCTGATTTCCGTTCTCAATTTTTTGGATCGTCGCCTGAAGTCTTTGCCGTCGGTCGAGTACCCATTCGAGGAGCTCCATCCGGACCTATGTCAGAACCTCGACAGATTGGTCCAGTTATCCACGCTCGCATACGACATTTGCGATGCTCTGAAGGTGATCAAAAAGAAAAAGTCAAACGGGCTGATTGAACGGCTAAAAATGACCATGATTGTCAAGGGAATTATTGAGCCGACAGATGACGTTAGGTGCGACTTCATGGAAAAACTCCAAAACAAAGGACAGAAAAAAAGAAATATCGGAGCACAGCGGTTCAAGATGCCAAAAGACACCAACCTGCGATTCAACAACGCCGGAATGAACGGATTGTTCCACCACCGCGGACGACACGCCATGTTCTCTGTATACCTCGTCGAATGCATCATGGAGATCTTCTTTGAGGATGCTAAAGTGAAACGAGACTTCGGCTACTTGAGTTTTGCCCTTGTCACACCTCAAGCCATGAAACAAGTCAAGGAGGAGGCCACCAAAGTGGAAACCCTACTGAAAACTAAGAAGAAAGTGTTTGTAATGTTTGCGTGTGAGATTCCTGGTTTCAATGCATACCATTCTTACTTGGCAATGATAACCAAGGACACTTTCACTTGTTACAACACGTCCAAGACTACCCCGGTGCCCACGTACGCAAAGCGTTTGCACGAGGAGCTATCAGCAAGAAACAAACGAGCGGACATGGCTGTGTTGAGAACGCCGACCCAACGCGGGCCGTACGACTGTGCGATTTATTGCTTACTAATGGTCGGGTTCCATCTTCAAGGCCTCGAATTCACTGAAGAAGACGCCGAATACGCTGTCCCCCGCTTCCGTTCTGCCTGGAGCTTCTCAAAGACTCGCATCCTGTCGATCGATCTGAAAAGGAAGAGAAAAGGAAAAGAAAACGTGAGTATCTTGAAAAGACCACACGAATCGAGTAACGACCAAATATTTCTGCTGCTTTTGAAAATCAAAGTTTGCATTTTACCAATTCAGTTCTTTTTAGGTTCATAATGCTGATGTTCAACGACCGAATCATCATCTTGAAACGAACCCTGTTTGCCTCATCCGAATCCTCGACTGTCACTCATCAGAGCAAGATGTTCGCAGCTTCTCCAAGAACCCAAAATCAACCATCTCCAGTGGAATAAAGGATGACTAATCTTTGATATGAATTCGTTGTTATCTGTCAGTAAACTCATTCCTATTACTGTTTCTCCAATCGTCTGTTGGCTCAAAAAAACCCTGTTCACCTCCTCTCCCTCCTCAATTGTCACCAATCACAGCAAAGTGTCTCCTTCTGAGAAAGTCCATTCCTCCCTTTCTCCAGTTCACTAGACACATTCTTTTAAGTGACGTTAAGTTATAATAATCCACCTGCGCATTTCTCAACTGACCACCCGGAAACAAAGCCAAGAAACCAATCTAGTCACTCAACACCTCTCGCTTCTCGGTGTTGTCAACAGGGGGCGCTCTGCCCTAACTACCATAAACTTTTTTGCTGAAATATCGGGCACAACGGGTAATTATACACTACTGATCCAGACGAGAAGCACGCGGAATCTGAAAACAAACCACTCGCTTCTTCTCCTTCTTCCTCAAACTTCGTACTCTTTTCATCGCTTCTGAGCACTTTATCATGGACGATGGCAAAGTTTATAACTATACAGACCCCTTGGATCTGGCAGCTGGTATCATTATGATCTTGGTAAACATATAAGCTGTCTTCTGATCATTCAATACTGTTTTTTAGAACGGAATAATCGGAATAATGTGTAACGCGTCGGTTATTTATATCTTCTGGCGAGCCCCCGTCGAGAGAACCTCGTTTAATCTCATTTGTGTTTTTCGCGGTGTTTGTAACATTGTGATTCTTGCCTGGGCGTTTTTGGCAACCTTTGTACCCATTACTTTCATGTGAGTTGAGAGTTGGAAGTGGAAAGTGCGATCTATGTTATGATTGTTCAGAGGAAAGTCCCCCTATTCCATGTTCTATGAGACGCTGGTTATCGGCTGCGTAAACTCCATCTACGCAGTCATTCAAAACACGGGTATCCTGATCGCTGTCAATCGTCTCTGCGCAGTCTTCTACCCTTTTGGATATCAAAAGATCTTCAAAATAAAGTACACATTCCTTATGACGCTCGTTATCGTTGTCTGGAAAGCATTTGTGGTTATCCAAGAGTTCTTTTTTTACTTGCGTAAGTTTACAGAGCCCTGGGAGAAGTAACAAGGCCCCCATTACAGCTAGGGAATGCTGGATGTACTTCTCTTCGAAAGACCTTGCTTGGACCCTTAGTTTCGGAGAGATATGTTTTGAGGACAATCAAGAAAACATTAACAAAACGGCAATCTACCTTGGAATCATGGTCATTGCGAATCTTGCCACGTTCTCTAAGATCTACTTCTTCTACAAATCTTCCTACATGATACAACAGAGGAAAGATGGCAAGATGCGCAAGAACAGGGTGATGTTCTTACAAACCCTTGTACAAGATGCTATCATGCTCATCGACATGTTGTTCACCTTTCAGTTGAGGTATCTTTAGTACATGAACTTCTTTCGCTAAAAGGGTATTCTCTTTACAGCAGCCTTAGCGAGGAAAGATACTGGACATTTATAAGTGGTACTTTGATATGGCAAACTGTGCATTCTCTTGATGGGTGGGTGGAACTCATAAGATCATTTCGATGCCTTCATTTCAGATTCATCATGATCCTCTTCAATGAACGTCTCACATTCATTAAAAAGAGCTTCTTCTCCTCTTCAGCAACACCTTCCATGCCCAACAGCAAAGTGTTCCATGTCTCCACTACACCCGCCACCCACCTCAACCAGATGAATTCTTCAAGAAGTCAAAGATCAACTAGGACATGAGACATGTGTTTTGTTTATTTACTTTTAGTTATTTTCACCTCTCTTAACATATTTTTCAGTGTCAAACACTCATAGCTAATCAAATTTTGTTTCATTGAGTTAGAAACGAGAACTGGGAAATCAACTGACCACGTACGTGTACTCTCTAAAGTTTCTAGCCTAACCTAGATAAATGTTGTTTATACTTAGATCCAAATTGCCACTTTCATTTTTCCCAGTACATGAAGCGTTGTTTGATCTTGTCCAGTGAAGCCGGAAGTTGAAATGTTTTGAAATTTCCAGACACAATCATAACAGAAAACATTCCCCAGCCTTCCTGTGTTCTTTCTGTTCAGCGTCATGATCAGATCAGTTCACCGGAAAACCAGTTGAAACAAGAGTTGAAACAAACACACAAATCGGTATGGGGCGCCGTTATCCGGCCATGTCATACATCCGCACTGATCCGCCGATAATCCGCACATAACAAAAAAGCGGAGAGAGGCCACTCGCTCTGTCAGTTACCATTCGATTCATCCCAAGATGAAGAGAACGTCGATTCTAGTCCTGCTCCTCGCCGTTCACTCGGCACACTCGTTTGTGAAGCATGGACCTCCACGTCCACCACCACCGTCTTCTTCTGATAGCAGTGACTCTTCGATGAGCTCCGAGGAGGATTCTTTTGAGAGGGGAGTTGTTCAAAAGAAGAGAGTGCAGCCGGAAGAATTCATGAAGATGCAGCAAACTCAGACCCAGCCAAAGAAGCAGCCACCACCGCCACCAGCAGTCATTGAGGAGAAGAAGAACAAATTCTTCGACCGCCCGTCTTCTGATGAACTTGAAGCTTATGAGGAGAAGGTGCAGCGTCAGAACAAAAACAAGAAACCGAAGGATTTCCCAACTGTCATTGAAGAGCAACCAGTGATGATGCAAGGATCAATGGACTCAGATATCATCAGACCGAAACCGAGAAAGGGAGATGAGTTTGACGAGAAGACCTTCTTGGCGACTCTCGGACAGATTTATGTGGAGAAGATGGATCAGGAGTCTCGTGAACGTGAAATGGGAAGTTTCCCGGGGCCAATTGGACCAATGGGACCACCAGGACCACCAGCCGACTTTGACTACATCTTCTTCCCGTATGATTATGAGACTCCAAAGCAGGCGAATAACAATGGAAACAACAATGTGCATGTGAATGTTAACCATGTTCAGGTGAGCTTTGAAGGGTGTGCTGTAGTAAACTTTGTTTCAGGTCAACTCCAATGTCATCCACGCTCCATCGAAAGAAGAGAAGGATAAAAAGGACCGTACTCATGATGAGATCCCACCACCAGCTTACATGCCAGTGTACCATGAGCCAGTCTCCACTTCCAAGTACCTCTACTTGAACCTCAACATGACTGACGCTGTCATCTTCGCCGTCCTCCTCGCCGGATTCGTCTTCGCCACCAAGAAAGCCTACCAACGTTGTTTCCCCAAGAAGCAAGTCGCCCCACAACTCCCAACCACCCTCCCACCAACCTACAGCCCATCCCACATTGTCGTTGAGACCACCTCCAAGAAAGTCCCACAGTAAATTGTGTTTGTTTATTGAATGTGTTTATATACAGTATCTTAAAACTTTTGATAAAGATAATCCGGTTGATAACTAGTGAGTCTTCTCCTTCTCAAGACACGCCGGGAGAACCTCCTGCTTTCCGAGGTTTCTGATGATGAAATCGGTCCACCAGGTTGGGAGAAGGGATAGTGGGACGTAGACGAAGATGGCATCCCATCCACAGTAATAGCGATGACGTGGATACTTGGCAGTCAACGCGTGATAGTAGTTGTCAACGACGTAGTGGATCTTGGTGGTACTCAAAGCGATATAGGTCTTGTTCCACATCTTCGCAACTAAACGGAAAACACTGTGAACGTCAAATTGAAAACAAGCTTACAGTAATTCTTGAAGTTCTCTCCATACTCCTCTCGAGTCTCATCATCGATTTGAGTCCAGACATGCTCCACACGATTGAGCATTGCCTGCTCATCGATAAGAGGGGTTTTGAAGATTCCTGGCTCCACGATGCTCACTTTGACCCCGAAGTTGTGGAGTTCTTGTCTGAAATTTGAATGAAGTGAAATGAAACCAGGAATCGCAGACGGTTCAGGCAGGATTTTGGCTGCGTGTCTTTTCATATACATATAAGTGCACCCGACACCGAGAAATGCCGGCGTTCTTTTGCTTGCACGGAAAGGAGACACACAACAGTCATACACACCGACAGATCTTGTCAGATCAGGGTCATAAAAATCAAAAACGTATTGTCTAACTACACCTGAGCTGATGTTCCGTCAATAGATTTACAACGCAGCGTATTGATCTACGAATAGATCAATACGTAGAACAATACGCTGCGCTGCAACGCAGGTATTTATCTACAAAAATCTATAGCCCTCCCGACGATAGACCAGGATTACTCAGTCCACTCCCGTCCCCCCTCCCCCTCCCCCCTC
>LR537706.1:118401-165121 GCA_900883565.2 Caenorhabditis panamensis | reverse complement strand
TAAATTGGAGGACTTTGATGCCTTTCCCCCCTCAAAGAGCTTCTAAACTGGAGGACTTTGATGCCTTTTCCCCCCTCAAAGAGCTTCTAAACTGGAGGACTTTGATGCCTTTCCCCCCTCAAAGAGCTTCTAAACTGGAGGACTTTGAGTCGTCCGTGGTTGGACGTAAAACAAAACCAGCCCCTTTCACGTGCTTCGCCTCTTCGTGGCGAAAGGGATCAACCGTTTCTTCCCTAAGGGAAGAAACGGGCCAAGAAGCACAACTCTATTCTCTTTCGGTTACTTGAAGGCGGAAGTTGACTAGATAACTTCAAATCGACCCGCTCAATCAGCTCTGAAAAGAATCTAACCTCAAGCAATCCATGTACGCCGATGCTCCAAACTTCGAGACAACATATGGACCGGCGGCTGGAGTAGAGAGTCTTCCATTAACTGATGTCACTGTCACAATTCTTCCTTTCGCTGCCTTCACCATCTTCTTGAATGCCTGTGTCACCCGGATAACTCCCAAAGTGTTGACTTCCAGTGCCAACTTGTAGTCGTTCATCTTACACCAGTCATCCGGGCCGTAACAGGAGAAGATACCCGCATTGTTGACGACACCCCAGAGTTCTAAAAAACGGAACGTTTGAGTCCTGGTGATAAGGAATAAGAGACTTACTATGTTTGCCCAAGTTCTTTTGCACATACTCTGCCGCCTTCTCCACTGACTCATCCTTACTAACATCAAGGGAAACCGTGTGAAGACGTGGATTCGCTGCTTCAATTTCCAATGTAGAAGCTCCATCCTTCGTCAGACACCCAGCGAATACCAAGAACCCATTCTTCACGCATTTCTTGGCAAGTTCTCTTCCAAACCCAGTGTCACATCCGGTGATGAAAACAGCGCGATCGTGATGAGAGCCTCCTTCGGGTATCAGTTCCAAAATGTACCTGATCAGGAGATGATTAGAGTGTAGTTTGATGAAGGGGGTAATTTGGAAAGCGGACAAGTCAAACTACACAGAGAAGGAAGGAAGTTCATGTTTTGATCTTGTCAGCTATACTGGCAAGACTGAGTTTTGATTAAGGGGTGACTAATAGTAGAGAGATAGGGTAGAAACCAGTAAGCAAAACTTTCTCATTTTCATTCAAACTCTTTCCAGTACCCAACAAAGCATAATCCCCACTTACCTCACAATGTTCCACACAACAACGACCGCCAGAAAGTAGGTAACCCACGTGAAGAGGGTGCAGAGACAGCAGTCGACCATCTGAATGAATGAATGAATAGGTATGGGTTATAATAAACAGATGGAAAGCTGGGATCAGAACAAAATGGCAAGAAAGGAACGAAGCACTGCTGGTGATGTTGGCATCAGCATCAGATTCAGAATCAGAAAACAGGGCGTCGGCTTCTCGAGGAAAAAGAAGAGAGTGCGAGAGTAGAGGGGGAGTGGAACGAATTCAAGGTTACTCTGCCAACAACTTTTCAATTTCGATTTCTAATAGGAAATGGGGGATGGCAACAAATACCAGTTAAAAAGATGATAGCTGTCGTTTCAGTAGAACGTAAATAGCCAACAAACAATGCATTCAATTATTTATTTTTTTGGTGTAAACTTTTCTGCACTGTACAATCTGAATTTGTACACTCACATAACCAGGGGAACAACAAAAAAGGCAACAGACAAAGTTAGTTGTTGTTGGAAGACATCATTGGCATCGAGTCAGAGTCGTTCGATGTTTGTCTGAAACGCTTTATATGAGAGTGTTTACGGCTATCAGCATGTGCGGCTCTTATCAGTTGAACACGTTTCTAGGCTACAGTTTGCTAATGGACAAACGAGCACCTTTGCTACAACTCTAGCTTCTTATCTTTTAGGTAAAGGTGTTTGCCGAACAACGACTTTTCCGTTTTCTTTTGAAAAAAAGAGATATTGAGGAGTCTATCTATGATGTGTCACTGCACAAACATGTCTTACTGTTTCCCTGGTCAACCTGTCAACTTGTCAACTCACTCTGCCGAATCATCCATCCCAGATCCCGATCCCTCATCATCCGTCTCCTGAGAAGTCACTTGAGCGTTCACTTTTGTGAACTGATACGGACTGCCATATCCATTTTGGTTCTGGCTCCACGAGCTTTGGAATGGTGTGAGGTACATGGATCTTTGTTGTTGCTGTTGCTGATAAGGAGAGCCATAATACATGGAGGACCAAGAGGATTGAGATGGGGTGTTGTACTGTTGTTGCATGTACTGGTTTTGGTTCTGGTTTTGGTAGTAGGGGCCCATTTGGTAGGAAGCGGAGGATGGGTATCTGGAAAAGAGGAGCTTCGGAAAGATAGTAAGAAGCTTCTGGACTCACCCGTAGTATTGTGGAGTTCCCTGAGATCCATAGTAGTTCGTCAGATCCATTTGTGGGTAGTAGTTGCTGTACTGGCTTTGGTCTTGGAATCCGCGGGAGCCTCCTTGGTATCCTTGGTATCCCTGGTTACCTTGGTATCCTTGATAACCTCCCTGATACCCTCCTTGACTTCTCTGTGGATTGTACTGCTGCGAGTAATACTGAGACTGTTGATACGGGTTCTGTGAGTACTGATACTGGTTGTAGTCATTGTACTGTTGGGAATATGACGGGTACGATAGAGCCAGGACAGCCAGAGACAGAAGAATAGCAACAGAGAACATCATTCTTGCTCAGTCACCTCAGACAGTTTTCGAGGAAGAAATGAGAATGGATGGCAGAGTTAGGTAACGGTCGCTGCCCTCAGCCTCCCCTTTTATATTTGTTCGGCTCGGCAGGCACAACACAGTTCTCGCGCACCCCTCTCTCTTTTTACCCCCGAATTCAACCAAACATTCGGGCTCTTTCTAATAGTAACTCTCTATTTTCCCTCTCTTTTCGTTTTATCCGTCTTGGAGTTCAATGGTTACTCGTGTTCATCATCACTTCGGTTTGTCGATCAACATCATCGAAACGAGACTAGAGATTGGTTGTTCTTGAGTCATAATGATCCTGAAGTTATAGAAGGTATCGGGGATCCCTAAGTTTGAAGATTCTAGAGATTAGAGGCGTCGTGAATTCAGAATTCAGAAGACGAAAACAGGAACGATGAGAACTGGTTGAACGCGGAAGTCATTAGAAAACTGTTTGTAAACCAAATCAACACATAAACAACAGTTGATCCTTTGGATCAGGAAGTCAAATTTGGGTTTTGCAACAATTGCCATTCCTCAGATGATATCAATCCAAGAAAAACAAACGCCTTCGCGTAACTGAACATCATTTTGTTTGTTCTTGAAGAGCAAAGACAAGTGACTCATTTGATGGGTATGTTATTACTGGTAAGACAAAAGAAACACTGGGGGATGGGTCAGGGATTCACCAACACTGTCGTTCATTTGGGACTCCGACAGCATCTCTAGTCATAGATTCGTCTCCATCTCTTTGTCCCGATATATAGATTTTCTAATGTTTCCCGATTCCTTTTTGCATATTGTAAAATCACACTTTATACTAACGGAACCCGAAGAAAGACAATACAAGACAATACAAAACGTCAAACCAATTAGAAAAAGTATTATACAGACAATTCAACCCTGAGTTACATCTTCAAAACTAGACCTTCTCTTGGATCTACTGAATCCTTTGGATCTACTGAGCAGTGGTGGTTTGGTTCCCGCAAGTCTGCATGCAAGTGTTGTAATTCGGGAAGTTGTTCGCGTTTCCGAGGGTTCCGTAAAAAGAGAAACGCATGCAAGTTGAGTACTTTGGCACCCAGAAATACTTGTCGCTTTTCTCGCCGCCGACGGAGAACTTTCCAGAGTCGTAGGTCAGGTTGCACAGATAGTCTGGAAGGTACGGAATCGGGAAACGTTAGATCTCGGGACTTACTGGAAGTCGGGCAGCAGAATGATTCAATGCAGTTGTGACCCTGAGGGCAGCTGGAAACGGCAGAGGAACAACGAACTGGGAACAAGTGGTCAGTGTCGTATTTGGCGGAGCAGGCAGCTAAAACTCGAAGATAAAACCCAACACACCATATAGACACTGCTACCTTTCATCTGAACATTCTCATCAGTGGAAGTCGAGTCCTTCTGCTCTTGCGCATTGGCACATGCTGTTCTGCACTCTTGTGCACTTGCGAACCGGTTGGTGTTACCTCCACATCCCTGGTACATGAACGGTTGACACGTTCCGAGTCTTGGAAGGTAATAGAACATCCGGGAGGAGCTGTTCTCAGAGCAAGTGTTTCCAGGGTCACGAGCTGCGAAACAGTCGACATCGGCAGAGTGAGCAGTGGAGAAAAGGGCTAGGACCTGAGAGTTTCGGAATGGTAACTGGACGATACATAAAAATCTTACCACTAAAACCTGAGCTATCATTTTGTTAATTGAACAAGGAAAATGTTGCACCCGTTTTGCAGCTTCTCATTTTTATAGTAATCTCCTCGCCCGCCCCCATTACCAGTAGGCCGAAACGAATCCCCCCGGAGCAGCAGACGATTCCAGTTTTCATCTGACCCCACGGAGCAAACATTGTATATTGTACACTTCGACTCCCCCCGGCACATTGGCACACAGTTTTATTTTGAGACATTAGGTTGTGTGCGTTGGGTTTTCTGGGAAGAGAGACGACAACCAGTCAGTTGAATTGTGAATGTTTACTTGTTTTTTGAGACGGCTGCTGCCTGCAGACAGTTCCCGTTGTGGACATATTAGCTTTTTCTTTCTTTTCTGCTCGCTTTTAGATGATCGGAAACGATTTGAAAGGTCAGGTGATCAGTTAGGGAACATCGAGCACATTCTTGTAAGTTTGTGCTTTTTGTACTAGTTTTGTGTTATGATTTATCGAGAAACACCGGTGATGTGAAGTGTTTGTTTGTGTCTTGTGTGTTTTTGCACTTTCTGTTAGTGATTTATATATGTTCCAACTCGAATAAACCGTTTTTATCATGTTCCAATTCGTTTTTCCAGCAACCAAAAGGAAATAGGGAAAACACAAAATTGCATGTGCCGCAGTTGCAAAAATGCATGCGGCAATTGCGTAACAAGCCCCGCCCATTGTCGATTTACGCGCGAATTTCGACGCGCTTCTCCCCTTTCGTTTTTCCTCGATTTTCCGGCTTTTTCACCTGAAATGCCCTCGTTTTGAGTGGTAATGAGTGATTACGATAGTCAGCCGTGCTCCGTTTTCTACCCGAAACAACCAGGTATGTCGAAAACCCACAAACATAATGAAAATCCAAATTTTCCAGGTGTCACAGTTCCGCCCGCGCTTCTCCCCGTTCCACATCAACTTCATCAGCCGAGAGTCGTTGAGAACTTGACGCCACAGAAGCCAGCTGAAGAAGCTCCAGTTGTCGCCAAGAAGAAGTCGTGTCTGTCAACTGCAAGCTCACGACGACCGATCCCTGACCATCCAGCGAATCATCGAAAAACCGTTGCGTTTGGGAAAACTGTCAACGTGTCACAGACCGTAGAGGTAATTTCTTTCTCATTCCTATCATTCAATCATGTACTGGCTCCAGGGAACTTCCCGTCTGAACAAGAAAATGGCGTCCACGTCGTCGGCGAACTCCTCCCCTGCTGCAAGACCGATCGTCACTGCTTCTGCTGCCGGCGTAGGCGTGATCGTCAATGAAGAAGGACAAGAAGACTGGAGAAATATGAAGGACGAGATGGAAATGTTGAAAAGACAGATGCACGAGGAGTCGGTGAAACGGGAAGAGGATTCGGCGAAGCAGCAAGAGGCGATGAACAAGATGCAGGAGATGATGGCGCAGGTTTTACAGCGTAAGAGCATCTCGTAGCATTGCTTCAGTTGCTTCTCTCTTTTCAGAAGTTGTAGTGAGCAAACCGGCTGCAGCCACTGAAGACAAGGAGAACTACGAGAGGCGGTACCAGGAAAGCCGACCGAAACCGCCAAACAAGATTGCGATTGCCCGTCAAACCATCAAAAGAGAGGGCAGAATCCCTCCAGAAGCCATTCCATTCCTCGAGAGACGCATTCAATCGGACCCGATCTTCCGGCAACAAGTCGATGATGTTCTCGCAGATGTGAGTCGCCAAATAGTGACTGTAACTAAACTTCTCCGGTTTTCAGGCTGAATACGACTACAACAGAGACTCCTACTCTCCGCCACCGCCCGTTTCATATGCTGGAGGAGGGAACAACACTGGCGCGGGCAACCCGGCGTTGATGCGAGAGACACTGACAGTTGAGAGGAGTATCCGGTACGACAACGGTTTGTCCTCGATAGATTCTCGACAATGGACAAAGGAAAGAACCGATGGAGGCAGAGGTGAGCAATGATATCTCTTGCAACTATACCTCATCAGTAATCGTTCCAGGCGGCCAAGAAAGATGGAGAACCTACGAGCCCGACCCAGCCCTTCACTCGACGTATCAACCAGGAAACAGTGTCAGCTACTACCCATCGGCCGTCGACAGGAATCGTCAGAACCACCATAATCGAGCACGAAACGACGGATACTACGTGGAGCACACTTCGGATCAAGATGAAGACGAGATTGTCGACGACTACGCGGAACCAGCAGTGGAGACGGCGGCAGAGAGGGAGCGACGCATTCGGGAGAAGTACTCGAGGAAGAGATGAGCTGAAAAAGCGAATATCTGTAACATAAGATTCACTAATTCGATTCGCATTGATCTCATTGAAATCAGTATCAACTACCTATGGATTATTTCAAGATGAAAGTCTACCTTTGTTTTGCACTATTCTGCCGGCGTCGTTGAAACCAGAAGACAAAAGTCACCTGACAAGTACCATCTTGACCTTTGTCGTCTTAAAAATCGACAAAAACCCCACAAAAATCGCCAGTGAACAACTTGACAAGTGTGTCGACGTGACTGTTTCCACGAATTTTCGCATTTTTTACAAACATTTCTTACACTTCTCAGTAGTTCGCAGTACTGACCTGTTCCCGGTGTGTTCGTGTATAAAAGAAGCCATCGGAAGCATGGACAATCCACCAGTTCGCCTCTTTTTTGCCTATTCCTTTCACTTTTCCACCCAATATCTTATCTCATATCACCGTTTTGAACTATCTCCATTCGCCTCTCCTCGCTCATTGCCACTGTGTTTTCTCTGTTTGTTTACCAACGTCTGCTGCGATTTTTATAGGAATTCTCGTCGATCGGGAACAAAATTAAAGTCGAAGAATCTCTCTCGGGGGAGTAAATATTTGGTCAATCTTTTCAGGGTAAAAAGAGTAGGCGAGGAGGGAAATTTGAAACGATTAGGTGTGCCCTTCCCCAAATATTTTCCCCTGTAAAGTTGACAAGAAGTTCGAGAGAGCATCACCCCGTCCGCCTCCGCTTAAAAGACCGTCGTTCGTGTGTGATCATTTTAAATCGGATTCGTTGCAGGTGGCAATGAGGAGTCTTGTCCTTGTTTCCATCTGTATTCTCGTCGCTCCGGTGTTCGGATTCGACTGCACACAGCCAAAGGATTCGGGAAGTGCGTGCAGTGGAAGTCAAGCGGCAAGGGCTTTCTACTTTGATACAAGGACAAGTGAGTTATCTAAAGTCGTCTAGAAGTTGTTCGTTTTCACGTGAATTTGATCATGGTTTAGCTAATGGTCTCATTTCCCAGTCCAATTATAGCAAAATCAATCCGATTGTCAAAAATGAACCTTCTTTCCAGAAGTCTGCCAACCCTTCTTGTACTCTGGTTGCGGCGGGAACGACAACCGCTTCTCAACCTCCAAAGACTGCCGTGATTCTTGCCAGAACAAGAAGCCCACTACTCCCTCCACATCTCTTCCCGCCAACAACACCATCTCCGATGATCCCGACACTTCCTCATCCCCCAACTCCCCACCGTTCGTTCCACAAGGAGACCGTCATGACCAGTGGAGAAAAGCAGAGATTTGCGGATCAAACTATCTGATTCCTAATGGAAAGTACATCACTTGCTCCCCCAACCAACCATGTCCGAAGTTTCACTCTTGTGTTAACGGTGCCTGTTGTCCATCGAAAGACTATGTTTGCTCATTGAGAGATGACAATGGAAGTTTTCTGGATGGCATCGAAGACCGACCGAGGTTCTCGTGGAACCACGATGTTCGTAGCTGCACTCGTTGGAGTTACTACGGGGCTAATGGCAACTACAACAACTTCCCAAACTTCCAATCTTGCATGAAATACTGTCAGGACTCTAGCAAGATCGATTTGTAGATTCGCTTCTTTAGAAACACTTTTGAGCTTTACGATTCGATAACTATTGTGATATATCTGCGCCACGAGAGAATAAATCGGGTGAAAAACATAGCTTCTCATTGAAACTGATGTGTTCGGCAATCTGTCAACCGAGTGTTTCAGGGCTTCTGATTTGAAAAATGATCTGTTTCGGCGAATCGAAAGACATTGTCTATATCACTACGTCACTTTCCGTGATCTGTGATTAGCATTGTAAAAAGATGAGAAGGAAAGAGAGAAAAGGATACGATAATGACGTGGAATATCTTCTTCTTCCGTTTTCTTTTCTGACCAAACTTTAGTTCTTCAGTCCGTTGCATTCTTTTCCTTCCTTCTTCTTCTTCACAGATTTCAATGAAGTGATCAGAAGAACAAAATAGGAGAGACTGATGCAATGAAGATTCTAGAAAAAGAGAATTTGAAAAGTGAAACTGTAATGTCAAAGTAACAGAAAGTGATAAGAAAGGGAGAAAGACCTGATGTTTGTCCACTTCTTGGTACACTGTGAACTGTAACAGTCTAGGATTGAGAAGCAGGGAGGTCTAACAGTGTCTGGAAACGTTTGATGTCTTCTAGTTACTCAAATTCAACCTATTCAGTCGGAGACAAACTGAGTCACCCATTACAGCTTCAAGATCACTTATTGGCCACGTGTGACAATCGGAAATGCATCTCATTATATCTGATCTACCCACGATCACAACAGAACATGACATCACTTTTATACACCTGAAAAGCCCCGAATGATTCACAGATTCACACACAGGTAAGTGGAAGATCACGAACTGCGATAAGCCTCGCAGACACTGGCAGTTATAGTACGCCTTGTCTTGAACTTCTGGTCATGAGGGCTATTCTTTCAAGAAGATTCTTCCCTGTGTCTTGTCTTGTCCAAGGTCAATTTTTTCTCGGCCTTCCTTCTCGCAAAAACGCCACGGGTGCGCAAAACGGAAGAAACACAAAGGGGGCAGAAGCGATGACCTATTGGGTCCGGCCCGTATCTCCCGCCCATTCGACGATTTGATAGCGCAAAACGGGTTGTCGCAGGTGGTATATAAACGTGAAATTTCGTCTCAGAAAATCGCCGATCTCTTCGCTTCTCCTCTTCTCCTTCTTTTCTTTTTTCTTCCGACCTTCATTGATACTTTTGAACCCAACCAACCCATCGCAACTCTTCTAATCTTCAGAATGAACAAGTTCCTTCTTATCGCTGTGCTTCTCGCCGTCATCGCCATGGCTTCTGCTCAATGGGGAGGCGGTCCATACGGACCATATGGAGGAGGACCATACGGAGGACGTGGATATGGAGGTTACGGACCATACGGACGTGGAGGATATGGTTATGGAGGACGCGGAGGATACGGATACGGACCAAGTGAGTGGAAAGAGTTTGAAACTGTGTACTGATTTCATGTTTCAGGATACGGATACGGTCCAGGACTCGTCGGAGCTCTTCTCGGTTAAACTTCCTCAATCACCAGTGCCATCCTGATACTCTGTCAATTTGACTTGTAATAAGTATGAGTACCAACCGACTCAACATAATGCAAAATGTAATACAAAAAAACCAAATCAAACGAAATAAATGGTTTTCAAACCTCTGAAAGTTGTGTTCTTCATTCAATGATCTCTATGAGCCTACATACATATACATACATCTTATATACAGTCGTTATGGTTAGCAGAATGAGATGATCAAACAGATATGGAAACTTGTTATTGTCTTTTCACCCGTCGAGTGCCTTTCCGGACTCGATGCGGCCAAGTTTGTTGGCGGATTCCGAGTGTTTTCGAGAGCGGAGACGTTTGGAGCGAGAGGCGATGAAACGGTACGAGTTGATTTGTGGGCAGGAAGAGGAACGCGCGTGACGGACATGCTCCAGATAACTGTCCTTGATCTCGGAAATCATAAAGCTGATGAGTTTGTTCCAAGTGCCGCACACTTTCTCCTGAAACACATACACATACACATCTCATTACACCATCTCATTTGCTTCTAGGATTACACCCACATTTGCATCCTTGCACAGGAGGTCAAGGAGCACGTTCTTGAAAATGAGCCACTTCTCGGCTGTGAAGCTCATCGTGCGCACGTTTCCGTGTTGACGACCCACGATTCTGAAGAGAAGAGAGGATAGATGTAAGATCAAGAAGGGTCAGCGAAAGGTCGGCATTTCGGAGATGGCGCAACCTTTTGGTGCAAAAAAGAGAACCAACATGTTTTTTTTCAAGCTCCAACTTGAGCAGAAGCTTGCAGAACTTGTCTAGACACACACACACACAAAACACAACCTTACCTCAAAATCTCCACAATCTGATCAGAACTCTCCACTCCTTTCGACAACATGTCAATGATACCTGAAACTCTCTTTTAGCTAGAGGTACTTTTGGTTTTGCCAACCTGTGATGAATCTTTGAAACTTGCCAACATGGGTTCGAAACTTCTGCTCCACTTTCAACTGCTGCTCATTGAGATTTTCAAGTCCGAAACTGTATGCCATCTCGACTTCTTGCTCCAAAAAGATAGTGAGGAACATTTGCTCGAACAGGGCGTACTTGTCATCAATCTTCTGGTATGACTCAATCATCTTGTTTGCCTCTTCTAGCTCACAAATGAACAGACGACTTGTGTATCTGGAAGTGGGTCATGAAGTTGTTTCGCAATCCAAAGCCTCTGAAATCAAATCTTACTTGCTGGAAATGTAGACATGATCTCCTTGGATTGAGGGTCGTTGGAGACGTCTCACAAACTGCTGGATTCTGGCAGAGTGCATTCTGAAAAGAGGTCTTGAAGGAAAAAAGAAAAAGAGTTGCGACGGAAATGGAAGCAATGGGAAATGGGAAACAGAAATTCGGGCACTGTAAACAAATGCAAGACCAAAAGTACTAGTGCCAATTTTCGGATTGTGGACTTTTTACTGAACTTCCTCTCTCCCCATTGGGAACGCAAAAACATGTGGGAGGGGAAACTGAAAAACAGACAAAACAGAGCAATCAGAATGAGATGAGGAAAAAGAAAAAAGAAAGACAAAAAGGAAGAGCGACGAAAATGGGGGAAATGAAAAAAAGACGAGTGGTGAATAAGATGATGAACAAGACGGGGCGAAAACGAGGAAAACTTGTAAGATGAATGTATCATAAGAGGATGGTGATGATGATGAGGATGATGAGGGGTGATGATCCGCTCGCCGCGACTGATGGGATGCAATATTCATGAGTGGAGGAGCACATACCACTTCGTCTTCGGTGCTCTCGTTCATTTGGGAGCGAGAAGAAATGAAGGGGATGGAGGAGGAAGATGTGAAGGAAGGAAGGAGGAGGAGCAAAGAACGGAGTGACACTCAGGTGGGCGGATCGGGGAGAACGTGACAGGTAGGGGAATAGGTGATTTATCACTTATAAAATGACGGGATTGGCTAGACGAACCGGATTCCGGATTCCGGAATGTGGCTCCAATTCGATTCCTGGTAGGTAGGTATGTGTTTATGAAGTTAGGAATTGTATGAATAGAGAGGGAACATGTAGAAAGAGAGGGTGAAGAGAAGCAATAGGGAATTGGGCTACGAAAAACAGACAGGTAACGGTGACAAAGAGCTCATGGAATTGAGGAATTGTAGAAGTAAGAGGAAAAACAGAATCCCAGAAGTGAATAACAGGCCTACAAACGATACGGTAACTCTAGAATGTTCCAGGAAGCTAACACTAGAGCGGGTTGCAGACAACTCAATTGTCCGGTCCAAGAATAACTGGTCTTTCGAACGTTTCACACAGCGTCACAAAGCTCGATAACCAGCACAACAAACTCAAACCGGGCCAAGGAAAGCAAAAACACGACAAGCGACAAATGGCGGTGGCTCTGCGGACATGTTCAAAAAGACACGTTCATCCCAATGCAGTTTCTCGCCACAACTTGTGTATCTGTGTAGAGGCATGGAAGAATGTTGAAAGATCGAAGCTCATTCTTCTTGATTTCGCCGTCGGATAAGAGGAAACGGCCGACGGGAAGTGGCGGCTTTTGAAGGGAAGAAGAAGGAGTTGAAACTGACTGGGAGGACGAAGACGAGGCTCGACGGCACAATGTGTATTTATGGGCACAGAGGCTTCGAAACATTGGGCCCATTTTGGTTTTATGGGATGGGCATGGAATGGCTTCTGACGGCAGAAGGACCTTGATACAGAGTCGAGGCTTATGGTAGGGATAACCTAGGATTAGTGGAATGAGCAAGAACAAGTTCTTCTTTCGTTTTATCCTAGAAAAAAGAGTGCTGGGCGGTTTGTTGTCGAGAGTTAGTGCATTCAAAAGTTTGATAGACTTACTGAGATGGGTCCCGTAGGGACTCGAGTTAGAATAACAAACAGAAAGGAAAAGAATGGACACAGAAGGACACGTGGACCCAGAACATGAGATGGAGAGTGGAGATCAGGGCGCGGCACGCGATCGTGCAAAGTTTGCTGGCTTCTGAATAAGCGGTGACCCTTTCCTGAAGACGTATAGCTATGAATCCGTAAGGTTGTAGTCGTCGTCGTCGTCGGCTTCTTCTTCTTGGGCAGGAGGAGACGGATGAATGGTGCTGACTAATAGTTCAGGCGATGGACGTGTCTCGAGGGACGTATCGAAGTCCGTCCGTCCGGCACCAGTCCGCAGAACACTGCGTTTTGATGTTTCGGGCTTCTCGAGGGGAGGAGACACGTGCCAGTGACCGCTTTCGGAAGCCGGGGAGCAAGGAGCAACCAGCTGGTTTGGTGGGGGACAAACACAAAACAATAAGAAATCGAATCGAGATAGGAAACTGATTGGATTTGTGGCGAGGCATAAGAGATCGGACTGGAAGAGAGTGAGACGGGAAGTCGTTGTGGGGGAGGAGTGGAGAAGGGCCACCCGGAAACTATTCCCATTTCTCTCCACTCATTCCACGCTCTTTTCAAGGTTCTTCGGTTGTTTTGTGAAATAGATTGAGTCCATGACCAAGTAACAGAGTGGTTAGCGAGTCCGGGCGCACTTCTACAAATCGAGAGGCTGTGAATAGAAACAGAGCAGAGGGGGCGATAAATGGCATTCTCTTGTTGCTTCGTTCTTGCATTCTTGCACAAGGCTCCGACAAGAGTGAGTACACTAACTAACCAGGAAGGAATGGCGACGAGAACTGCCAAAACAAGTAATTAGATGACGAAGTTGGGCTGCCACGGCGGCCGGAAAATGGAGAGGAAAACGAAGAGGAAGAACCTCGCGCCGTAATGGCAGCAATGGGCTAATTAGGACGCGGCGATTGCGGGAAGAGCACAACAAAGTGATAGTTGGAAGTGGCAGAGGGAATGTCAAGTGGACAGTTGGGGCACAGAGGCAGTGGGAGTTATTTGTCTGGTGTCAGCAAGAGTCGACAGCATAGTACAACGAGCAGTTGGGATTAGCACGCGAAACGTGACAGAGACACTTTTAAAGGTTTCGAAACATCTCTGGTTTCTGAATTTTTGAGACCAGGATTAGTTGGGAATGGAAGGGAAAACAAGACACGTCATTGTTGGCCCACCCGGGGTTTCTCTGTTTGAAAGCTGTCAGCGGGTTGGTAGAGGTAGAGAGGGCTTGTGCAGATAATCAGGTAATCAGTAATCTGATCAGTCACTACTCTAACATAATCAGCCGTCAGTAGCTTTACAAATAACAAGATTTCTGGTAAGCTAACTTCTAACTTCGGTACCTAGAAAGAAACAGGGAGTCTTTCAGAACTTTTGATAGCTAGCTACCGTATCTTCCGATTCTTTGCAAGGACTAAATAACTGATCAAACAGGTTAATCTAATGTAAGCTGCAAGATTCGGTTTTCCTAGGTTAAGCCTGGATTAGGGAGCTAGTCATCTTTCAGCAGCTGAGTGCTGGAAGTGTGTTACTGATCTCTACGGATTACCTCTAACAAACCAGATACCTATCTGTAACCAGAATCAGATGAAGATTCAGAAACTTCCCAGCAAAGACAGAAAACTCAGTCTTGCCTGTCATCTGTGTATGATCTAAATCTAGCAATCTTGAGCAGACCGCCTCTTCTCATCAGCTTCTTCTTCAAATCCTTATCGAAGCGGATCAAGAGACACTGATTATCACTATTTGTAACGTTACTTTCCCGAATTGGACAGGATTAGAAAGAGACAGGAAAAACATTCTAGAACACGAAAAATGACGTCTCTATTTTCGGCGAAAGAAAGAAAAGGGAAAAGTTAGTTGAGGAGAAAGGCAGAAGTCGAGGAGGCAAACACGAAGAGTAAGTAACGGATATTCGAGAACCGGAGAGTAATCCGATTATGATTGTGTCTCAAATAGTCCGTGGGGAGGGAGGATACATGCAGATCTGGAAAAGGGAAGTGTAGGATATACAGAGTTAACAATAGAAGGGATGATAATCCGTGGAAGGATTTGGATAAGATGAGGAGGAGGAGGAAGTTCCTTTTTTCGAGAAGTCTTATGACTTGACAGGATTCGTTTGATTGCCTATTTTGGGAGCTGGAATATGTGAAATGCTTTCATGATAATATGAGGATCCCGGGAGGTCTCGAGCCTTGCTCTAAAGATTTTGAAACCCCGAACAAACCATTTCAAACTCTTCATGTTCAAATTCACCGATAACTCTATAAGTGCATGTTTCCAAGAGTGATAAGAAAAAACGTGCAGAGTTATCATAGTAGACCAAAATATTACCATTTTTGAAATTTCCATTGTTTAGTTCCTTCTTCAAGATTTGTAGCACATTTATTTTCAGACAATACAACAGGAAAACACTTATTTTGCACTGGAGAGAAACTCGTATACATTGAAAAGTACTTACAATAAGAAGAAGATGGTGGTGTCTGTTGAGTGAGAAGGGGGAAAAGAAGAGAACGAAGAGAAGAGAAAAGCAAAGCGACCCGTTATATGGTACAGTGTGTCAGGGAGTTTCGAACCCCTAAGCTTCTGTCAGATTACACGTGTCAGCATTAGAAATAACGGGTTGGGGAGGCGAGGAGATGAGGCTCGATTATCTTTTCTCTAGGTTATGGAGACGGAGATCAGCTTACACTGGCAAATTGAGAGGCATACAGACATCGTCTAGTTGCTAGAATTACGGGGAAATATACGATAAGAGACTATGATGATATCCTCACTTCTCTGCACTTGCAACTCTTCACCTAAAACGAAAATGGGTCATGGATTTCCAGAGAAAGGTGACTTACCTTCACGATTTTCTTAGTGGCAGTTGGCGGGTTCCTGCCGGGGCAATCAAGAGTGATATCAACGAAATCGTACTCGTCCGGAGCACATGCCGCGCAGCTCCGGAACGCCGCTTTCAGTTTCTTCGAGTGCAGTCTCGGGATGAAGATGCTGGCGCACGTGCCGTGACAAAGTCTGGAAACAAAGAAAGAGTCAAAGTTTTTCCCATAAGTATGTATTTGCACACAAAGTTAAGCACGGAACTAACGGGCACTAAACCCGAATCATCTCCTTCTTGATAACTGTTTAGTGTTTCTTTAGAGTAAGGTGAACTTTGGAATCTCAGAAGAAGGGACTCACCGATTCACGACGACTTTTGTCAGACACCCATCCACTCGAATTCTCTGCTTGAACTTTTGTCCGTCACATCGCTGATTCATGTTGAGTGCATCTGGGTCTGCGAGTTGCAATAAGGCATGTTTCCTTCCATCCAAGATGGTCTCTCCATCAAAATCTGAAAACTTCTTGGCCATTCTATGATCAATACCAAACATTCCATAACCCTACATGCTTCTGGAAGAGAACTATCAGTTTGTATTTATGATCGCCGGTCTGCGGCGTGGGTGTAAGTGAGACAAGAGTGGATGAGGCCCCGAGGTCGGCGACGAGGAAGAGCACAAGACAAGGAGAAGCAAAGGGGCATATCACGATGATATCAGGTAACTCGAGAACACGAAACACATAGCGCTCGAGCAACCTACCTGTTTCGACTTTCTTCAACTTTCCCACCGGCTTTCGATTCTTTTTGCGATGATGTCGGGTCAAATGGTCAACGTGTGCTTGATGATCCACGTCGTTCACGTGGTTCGCACTGTCCTTCTCGGCACTCTCCAGCTGATATGCGGTGCCTGATCGAAATCGGGCTTCCACTGGCTCTCCTTTTAGAGAAAGGAAAGCTTTTCGTGAGAGTTCTAGGAAACTTGGGTTGATGGAGGAACTGTTGTTTCCTGAAGAGAGACTCAATTAGAGATCGCAGGACACAAACAGGAAGACAGACTCACCCATGGAATAGTTGACGTAACCATCAAGAATTTCCACCGTTGGTTGTCGTTCGTGCCGGTCGGCGGGCGCCGCCAACGCTCCGTTTGCGAGCCAGCATATCGTGAAAACCACATAGTACATTTGTCGCCATGATAATGATAATGATGATAGTGGTGGTGGTGTTGATAATAAAAGATTGGAAGATGAAAAAGAAGAAGAAGAAGAAGTGGGGGTTCGTTCAGATCGTAGTGATCGTTTGGCTCGTCGCTCGTTCGTCATGGCTGCTGCTGCTGCTTCGTCGTTCGATGTCGGTACTGGCGACTCGTCGAGTTGCGGCTCGTGCTCTCGCTGTCCGCTGCACCCGCTCCTCTCGCCGTCGTTGTCGTTGTCGTTGTTATCCTCGGTTCGGAGGAGGAGGCGGCGGCGGCGCTGCGGGCCACGCCCATTCTCCACTCGCATTGTAGTTGGCCGGGAAAGTGTTGCACAAGAAAGTGACGAGAACTGGGTGTCTTCGGTTATTGATCAATCATGTGGGTGTCTGGGAGGACCACCCGTTCGGTATCGATCGGTGATTGAGTTCGCGGTTTCTCGACGGGGGCGAATCAAGAAACAACAGGGAGGTGATTGGGAGGAAGAAGAAGGGGGGAAAGAAGAAGAAGGAAAGGAGAGGCGAGGAGCAGCGGTCGGGAGGAGAAAACTGTCACACACACATACACACATGCACCACCACCACCACGCATATTTCGGCCGTCGGGCGCTATCAGCGAGAGCGTCGACGGTGCGAAGGAAGATAGCGCGCCGCAGAAGAGCAGAGCCCCGTCTCGTAGACGCCACCGAATGTGCCTCCATCTCGGACTGCATCTTGTGCAAGCGACACACGCCGTTTTCGCCGTGTTGATGCATTCCAGTCACTTCATTTCTCTCTTCATTTACCCCCATCGTCAGCCTGTACAACTCTCTCTTCCTCTCCTTGACTGACCTTTTATGGTTGCCGCGGGCTCCCGTTTTTCTTCTACTGCCCTCCAGTCATTCCTTCTTGATAAGAAAACCTCGTAAAATGTTTATAACCGTTTCATCAAGGCCTTCCGAAGTTCTCGCAGGCAGAGTTTCACCAATTTCAGGTTGACGTAACGTCGCTTTCTGCAATTTGATTAGCTTTTTGCTCTTTTCGTACTTTGAAAGCGCGTGATTCCCGTGTACTTCCTGATTTCCCAATTCTATGTTTTGATCCCTGACCTCATAGACCTTGGGGTTCAAGTTTGTTTACTTGCAAAGTTCGTTCTGATAGTCCGTCCTGCTGACGCACTTCATTGCATTTCCGGAGTAGGGGTGTTAAGTTTTTCGAACCTTTCCCCAATTGACCAAATAATGATAAGAACTATGGAAGAATTCCGCCCTGTGCTCCCGACCGAACCGTGACAAACAATCAGGTCAATCAAATATTCCGTTTGTTTTCAGATTGTCCCTGACCGTATGCTCTCCGTAAATAGCTGTAGAGAAGGTTCCAGACCATGATGTTGCTCAGGTTAGGGACTAGTTGATCATTCTCTTCTCTGATTACTTTGTAATTCATCTCACGGATCTCAAGATCCTTTTACTAAGGCCACCGTTAATGGGAGTTGTTGCGAAATAGTTCAGGGGTAGCTTCCGCGTTTTAAGCTTTTGTAGGTTTCCTTTTGGAAAAAGTAGACTACATCTATCACCTCGGCTACAAAGCTTTTTTTCTGATACTTTGTACATCTAGAAACAGGTTCAAAATGAGGTTCCATACTTCCTTTTTGATCCTGACAATGAGTTCAAATTTTGAACTTCCGATAAGCATTGTAGTCAGCGTTTCTCAGTCCGATTTCTTCCACTGCTAGGGTTACTGTATACCAGTGTCTCTGATGCTCTCAAAAGCCAACTTGGTTGCGTGACCCACCAAATGTCACCTACTTTGCATTTGTAGTAGCTATCACCCAGAATGTAACCTTTCCCACAAAAGTACACTTCGAGTGTATTCTTTGGTGTAATTTGTGATCACCTCTAACTCCTCTTCCCGAAACGAGATCTGCCTGGTCCACTCGGGGAACTCGTTTCTCTGCACTGCTCCTCCTCGCTTTCTGGCGTCATTTCCCGGAAAGTCGGGGCGTGTGGGTCGGAGCACAGCCTTCTTCCTCCTTCGCCTCTCCCAACACATCGATTCCGGTTCCCCGTACTTTTGGGCCCGGTCTAAATTATTCAACCAATTACTTACTTAGCTCATCTAATTCTATTTATATGATGTAAACAGCAGACCCGAGGCGGTTGCGAAATACTCGGTTTTGTATGTGTGTGGGTTGTTCTGGCCAGAAAACTTGGTGGTTTCTTGCAATGCGAGAAGCTAATCTGCTGCTCTAGGGGTCGTTGGGAAAGAAGAAATGAAGAAAAGACTTCACTGGTACAGTACGCAAGACGAATTCAATCTCAACACATAATAGGGAATCGCGGTGGGGAAAAGAGGAAGGGAAGGATGACGTGGCATGAGAAGGAAGGAAAAGAGAGAGATGACTGAGAGAATATGAAAGTTGACTTTGAATATGAACTTGAATTTGATTTCGAACTTGACTCATCTACAGGAAGAAGAAGAAAGGGAGAAGGAAGGAAAGAATTGGCACTGGAACTCGGGGCAGGCTCGAGAGCAGGCGGACGAGGTGAGAGAGGTGAGTGGGGTGAAATGACTAGAGAAGAGAAACAGACGATCACAATAGGGATGATAAGTTGATAAGAATAGGGACGCGATGAGATCAGAGAGGGAATACAGTATACACTAGCTCACAACCAACTATCACAAATAAATGTAAAGAATCTTAAAGGGGTTCATTTTTTCTCGTACAACTTTTTCAGGCGCTCCATTTCACGTTTCGTGTTGTCGTGGGCTTGACGCTCCTGAAACAGAGTTGTTTTTGAATGCCTCAAGATCTACAGTACCTGAATCAATTGCTTTCTGAGTTGTTGAGCAAGCATCTCAAGTGCTCGCTTCTCCTGAACAGTTCTTTCCAGATGGTTTTGAATGCGGACAAGTTCACTCGACTCTCGCTCATTGGTGGATTCACGAGCGGACAGTGGAGCCTGAAACAATACAAATGAATAGAAGCTATACGAAAAACGCGGACTTTTCGATTGAGCTCCTCCATGAGTGGCGAACGAAGCTGCTCGTCAGACTGAGCTCGGTTGAGGCATTTTGGAGGATTGAGCAGTGTGCACATATTGTCATGGACACTGGCGCTTGACAGCGTGCTTGGACGGTTGTTAGGCCTGCAAGAAATGTTATGACTATCTCGAACTACTCGCTAGAATGTCTAGTATCGGCGACTCACATGTTGTTGGCTCGCTGCTCGACTTTTTTGTTGGCCGTGAAACTGAAAGTGCGTTCGTCGAAAGAGGAAGCCGGACTGCTGCTCGCGCTGTTGGATGCGTACTCGAACTTCCTCTGCCGGAACATCTCGTGGTACCTGCCGATACTACACGCAATAATGGGCGGTGATATGGAAAGCGCTACTTACGTCACGGGCTGCTTGGCGAACGCATCCGGGGTCAGCATTTGCTCGGTACCCTTGACTGCGGGACAGTTGGGATCTTCACATCCACGACGAGGGCTTCCATCGGAAGACGGGGAGATCATGAGCAACCGAACACATTCAGAAACAGCCAACTGATCACAGATCTTATCAAATGACAGAGTGCTGATCGGCATTGAATCCATCTCAACAATCCTACTTCCCTGTCGGATTCCAGCTTTCCAGGCCAGTTGATACATTTCCACGTCAATAACAACTCCTTCATCTTGCACATGGAATCCCCAATGATCCGTGGTTTTCAACCTCCTCAACACAACTTCCTTTGCTTCATCTCCTTTTGTAACATTCTCAAGCCTCCGAATTAGCTCATTGAGTTCAGAGTCTGTACATGTTTCAGAATAGCAACGAAGCAGCAGTTGATCTCCATGGTCGTAGTAGAGTTTCAATCTGAAATATGACATTGATTTGTCGAATGAAGTCTTTGGTACTTACCCGGTGTCACTGGTAGCCCATCCAATGATAGAATGCGTTGGTGTATTGAAAAGAACAGTTCCAGAGGGCCTCTCCAGGAGCACAATGCAGTCTTGAGCAACTCCAAGAACACAACTGACTCTTTGATTTGTGGAGTAATCATGAACATCAACAAGCCAAGAAAGTCCTCCACGCATCACATGATTTGTCGGTCTTGGATTGTGTCGTTCTTTCCGTTTCACACTTCCACCAAGGAATCGACTCGCAATCTTGCTGGCTCCCTCGTTCTGATGTGGTCCCACATAGTTCTCCACTAAATCCCGCAGTGCTTCTCTCCGTGTCCTTGCAGCCATTGTCGCAAACTTTTTGGATCGATGAACTGCATTTTCAGCGTTAATGATCTTTGTCAACAACCAATCGTGAAACTCTGCACATTTGCTAAAGCATGCTCCTTTAGGAACCGGTGGTCCGAATGGTGGAACATCCTTCGACCTGCTCACTGCCACACTGTATGTTACATTTTCAGAGCACTCGTTGTGTACCCGGACTATGATGAACACGTGTTGGAAATGACTCCTCACAGTGATTGGAGAGAATGGGAGAGCTCCGGGCTCTTGGAATACAATGGTGACCATGTCGTTTCCAATGTGTCGCTTCCTTGAAAGTTGTTGTCGGTTGCTAGGGGTGAAGGGAAGAAGTGTTGACACGTGGAACATGATCTCATGAGCTTGATACTCGGAATAAACAGAATGGGTTCCGGTGGTGTCACCCCGAGTGTCAAGACCTCCTTTGTAGGCTTCGAAGCCTTTTAAAGTGACTCGTTGACCCAGAAAGTCTAGGAACTCATCGAAGGATGGTGTAGAGCTCTCATTATTGTACATCTGCTCCTCTGTACTCTGTCCGTTCTTACACAACATGATTCCAACTTTGTATCGGGTGTAAATGGGCTGCTCATCAATCTTCATGAGAATCTCCTCTACCCTTGGGTTGTTGATTGCAGGTCGAAGAGTTCCAAAGCAGATTCTGGGGCTCACGATCTCTAGCAGCTCCCTCATCAACACTCTTGTTGCTCGATCGGATCCTTCTGGAGTGGAGAGAGCTTCTTCAGGAACAGCGACTCGGATTGTTTTTTGCTGGAAAAGATACTGTTAACTTCAATGATTCCGCTTCAATACGTACATCAGAAACCCGAACAATGAGCCTGTAGATCACGACTGTCTCATTTCTTCCGACGTTCTCTCTGACCATCGAGATCGACACGGGTCCGAGGATTTCGTCCATTCCGAGATATTCGGTGTGCGCTGAAACTGATACTGTAACGTTGAAGTGTTCAATGTATTACTCTCACTTCTCCCAATGAAGCAGTGACGGTAGTAGTAGGATCCGACATCTTGTGGTTCGATGACTGTCTTTGGTTGCCTGGCTGCACACAATCGTCCTCCGAGATACACATTCGACACATCTTCCAGGATTCCAGCTTCTGCTGCAGAGTGTTCCCGCATCCAAGTCTCACACTCATGCGCATCCGTGTACGCCATGTCGTAAGTGTGTCGAGAGAGAGCGAGTCGCCGTGTTGGCTCCCAACCCAATTCGTTCCTAAACGCCGGGCAGCTGGCGAGCAGTTCGTTGCACTTCCCGTCTCCCGAGTCATCCTCACTAGGTGATTGTGCCTGACTCGCACCCGTTGGTTTATCATCCAAACCGTTCGGGTGCATTCCGAGACCCCAAGCTGCCGCGAGAGACAGACAATCTTGGAAAGCGGTAAGCCGTGGGTAGGGAGGGCGCCACTCATTGTAAGACTCTGCGTCGTTATCTGAGTTAGTAGATGAGGGTTGATCAGCACTGATGACTCCACCGGCAGCGGCTGTGGACGGGACACCCGCACTGGGTGGCAGAACGTCGGCGGCCGTGTTTCCTGAAAGATGGCTTTCAGATGGGAAAGAAGATGTGAAGGGGATGAGGCAGCAGGTGACAAGGCCTTCATTAGCAAAGTGTCTATTAGGAATCAGAATCATCATGTTTTTCAGTTTTGTTTTCAAGACTCTCTGAATCAGTCACCAAACAACGAAATTATTGAAATTAGAGCTGAAAGGCTTCATCATCCAAACCGACACTCCCACCTGCTGCCGACTGAATTTTGTTGACTCGAATGAAGCGATCCGAGTCAAATCAAAATCACAGCAAACCACCGCACACATCATCACATCAATCAGTGCCGTTCACCTCTGGAGGGGAAAATCGGATAACAGTGGACAAAATGTTAGCTGAGTGTAGAGGGGAGGAAAAGCAGGGAAAACGATGCAAAACTGTTAGTAGTTTGAATCATACTGTTGTTTGGATCTTGCACTGTGACCGGGTAATCTTACCCCACTCCGGAAAAGTTGAAGACGTCGTGTGGACTATATTGGGAAAGAGCTGGTGAGATGGGATACAGATGAGGGTTAGGATGGTTTGTGGGGGACAACGGGGTGAGCAAAGAAGAGCACAACAAAACCTGCAATGACGACAGCAAGCACTGAACCTCGCCGATTGAACATGTCGAGGGCACGAGCGGTCGCCGACGTGGATGTCGACGCGGAGGAGGACGAGGTGCCGGTTGCCTCATCCATTGAGCCGCCGATCGTCGAGCAGCCCGACGAGGAGGCCGAAACGAGGAGCGGTTGGTGGTGGAGGTGGTGGCACAGAGAGCGCGTCCGATTAGCTGATCTCACCGACGATGTCGTCGACGACATCGGACATTCGCATTTTACGGGGAGAACACGTCGGATAAGGCGCTCTGGGGGCCAAGAGTGAGTGGTGCGCTGCAAAATTGATATGATATCGTGGAAAGAAAGAAGTGAAGTTGCAAAGGAAGGCGGAGACGAGAAAGTAGATTGTTTCCCACATTCAGAAGAACAAAAGATCAGAAATGAGTCAATCATGACGAGGTGACGCCTAATCATGTGGTTGCTATGTTGTTGCCTATTTTCAGAAAGCAGCAATGATTCTGATTCTGTCATCGGGTTACCGTAACCACCAGAACCCGTCCTCGCAGGAAAACAAAGCCCCCGTTTCCGAAGGGGATAAAACTGGGATCCAGAGTAAAAATGGGGGGAAATAAAGGAAATAAACGAGACTTCGGGGTTGAAAAAGACGGGACATAGGGGTTGGAAAAGAGGCAAAAGACATTGGAAACTGAACTTTTTTATGCGTGTGAGAGGTGCGAAATAGTGGACAAAAGTGGCGAGACGGAGGATGACGGGGGGAAAGTGAAAGCGAGAGGAGTAGGAGGAAAGGGACCGGGGAGGGCTCTTCAAAATGTGTATGTGTGTGTGTCATTTACTTTGTAAACATCGGATACCCCGGGGCACACACACATAGAAGAGGAGGCGAGAGGCGAGAGTCTCTTTTTTTGGCAGCAGCCATTTTTCCCCCCATTTTTCAGAGAATAGAATAGACTCATAGCTTGACTATGCGGATAGATCCAAGATGCATCCGGAAGAAATGAATGAGGAGGAAGATGAAGAGGAAGAGCAGGAAAAAACGGGAAGAAAGGAAGGAAAGAAGAAAAGAAAAACGGATTAGAATAGGCGAGATTGATAAGCGGGGCGCCGGGGGGAAGCATGTGGTCGTGGGGCTTAATTGAAATGAGCTCAGGCTCCGGAGAGAGCTAGCTAGCCGAGAAGAAGAAGAAGAAAAAGCGGCCGGGATACAACACCTGCTTATCAAGAAATTGGGCGGTTTGGGGGGAAGAAGAAGAAGGAGAAAAAAGGAATGGAAAACGAGCGGGTTTTGATGTCATGCAAATTGAGGGGTTCTCGGCGGCAGAAGAAGCTGAAGCCCCATGCTCGTTTTGACGGTTGACGGCTACTGCGAGAGCTGCTGCTGCTGTCGCTGCGATTTCCGATTTTGCTTGAAACGAACCGAAAAACAAGGGCCAGACGTGTTATGGAAACAGAACAGACCGAGAAACGAAGAAGAAGAGGAACAGCGGGAAACTTTGGAACATATGTGTGAAAGAGGAAGATGATGCTGATGATGATGATCTGGCCGTCCCTACCGTACCCCACACATCTCGGGGCGGCCCCTGGCTAATGCAAATGAAATCAGTGAAGCGCGTGCACATTGTGTGTGCGTGTCACATGTGTCAGAGAATGTGGAGACCATTCCGAGGAGCGGGCTCCGGGAGAATAGGAGCATCGGAAGGAGGAACGATGTTTCAGGGGTACTGTAGAGGGAGTATGGATCGGTTAAAATGATTGATTCCAAACTGGAAGAGCTTTCAGAAGTCGTTACGATCTTCGAATGGTCTCACAAAGTTTCGACATCGCTCTACAGACTCCAAGACCAAGTTTCAAAAAGTAAAATCAAAATCGTTTCAGAGAAAATGGTTTTCCAGGAAACTGGTTGGTTACGACAGTTACCTTATAATAGAAAACCACCCATTGAAGATTCAAATTTCACAAGAAACCCAGAAGAAACTGTCGAGTCAGACGCAGAAACAGTGAGATGGTCAAAGGACTCGAGTCAGAAAACCAGGCAGACAGATAGAAAAGTGGCTCACGATGGAAAGGTGCAGCTAAGACGTCTTATCGTAGGGGATTAGTAGAAAAGACGCTGAACGGGCGGGGCTGGGAGAGAAGATGTTCGTCGGGGCCGGTGTGTGTTGAAGCTGACTTTTTTCAGCCGACACGGTGATCATGGTGCGACGCGGTCGACGCGTAGCGGTCCGAGTCGTGCACATGTTCAACTAGTGGGGGAGCCATGTTTCTGGGGGCCGGGGCCGCCGTCTCTGGCCGTCTACTACTGACTGCCCTCATCTCCGCGAGAAGAGAAGAAGAAGCGTCTTCTTCTTCTTCTTCTTCTGCTCCTTCGTCTCGCTCCTGGGCTTCTGGCTTCTCCTTCTTCTTCTTCTCCTATTCCTATTGCCCGCTTCCTCTCTTCTCTGCTCGGCTTGGCTCGGCTCCTGGGGGTGAGTGTGAGAGCGTGCGAGAGCTCACACACGGGCTCACGCGGCTTCACGTCGCATGCATTTAGACGAGATGGCGGCCGCGAAAAATGCGTGAGCTTGTGCGCAGGGCCCCAAACGGCAGTAGCAGGCAGACACACACACACAACTACATAGCGATATGATTCGTGAATTCAGAGTGTACGTTTTATCGAGAGGAGACAGGCTTCGTCCAATTTAATTAGTACTCCTCGATGCGCGGCACACACACACGCTCCCCTTTTGGGCACCGCCCGTCGCCTCCCCACGGCCTTCTCTCACACGCTCGAAGCTTGAGCCCCTCCGGGCCGAGACGGATTCAAAACAGACGTCGTCGTCGACGGCTTCGACGGCTTCGACGAAGAAGGAGCGAATCGCGCATGCATCAGCAGAGAGGACAATGGAGCCATAGACGCGCATACGAGCGCAGCAACGGCTTTGCGGATTTTCGGACAAGACTGGAAAGATTTTAGGGAGTCGAATCTGGGGATAGACCACGTCGAAATTGTTCATCTGCTGTATATCAAGAGGATCCAGCAGTTCCTGAAAATCGACGGCTATTCACAAATCAATTTCAAATTCCCGCCATCAGATGCAAATGCGCTCCATTGAACACGTGGCCGAGGGACGAGAATATGCAGATGGCCTAGAATTTATGCCCGAGTTTTTCGAAAGAAAATAATTTCTCATCCACGGCGCGTCAAACACTACGTGCAGTGGAAAATTTTCGGAAAGTCGGCCACCAATCAGCGAACTTTGAAGGGGCGTGGTCAGAGCGCTGATTGGCTGTGAAAGTGCGGCGCGCTTTTTTGCAATTCTGCCGCATGGTTTTTTGGTGCATTTTCAAAAAGTTTGGCAAGGAAAAAATAGACTTTTTGGACGACTAACCAAAGCGAAAACGTATGAAACAGTTGAAAAATGTGACTGTCTATCTGTGAAATTTGTTTGAATCTAAATTTCAATGAAGTTTTGAAATTTTGAGAAACCTCGGCCATATTTTCGGGATCTTTTCCAGCGCTTCCGACAAAAATTGATAAAAATATCTTTTTGTAAGAATAATGAGAACAAAATTTTAAACATTTCGTGTTGATTACATTTGTAATTTTATTGACAGAAATTGAGAAAAACCGAATTTTAGTGCATGGCCTAGGAATTACGTGGGAAACCTTTCGGGTCATTTTCCGAGATTGAGACACATAGTTATTAGACGTTCAATAGCTCAAAACAATCCTAATCAAAATTAAAAACTTTCGTGTTGACCAAATTTCACTTTTTATTGTTACTTTTTTCAGAAAATCTTGATTTATAGAGATGGCCTAGGAATGAAGGCAGGGGGCGGAGCCTGGCCTAGAAAGTCTGGCCTAGAAATCGCTGGCCGACGTAGTAAACGTTTCGCCGTGTCATCAATTTTAAGCTTTTCCCTTATGTTTTTCATGGCTTTTTCTTTAAAATTTTGTCGAAAACTGATAGAAAATGATTGAAACTATCACATAAACAATGTCTGTCTGTCCAATTTCTCGCAAAATCGATGAAATCGCTCGTTTTTTAATTTTCTCACTGCATCAACAATTATCAAGTTTAGAAAGATGGCTCCGAGGCCAAACGCAAAGGATAAACTACGGGAGCTAAGTGAGAGTGCTCCCTACCTGTTAGAAGGAGATCGCCTCCTCACGTTCAAACCTTTCACTTTCGACAAGATCAAAGGAGCGAATTGCACTTCTGATAAGGTGAGTCTTTCATAAAGTTCCAATCTCCAATATCAAATCGTGGTTTTCAGGTTGCGAAAGCCGGTTTTTATCGCACTGACAAGACATCCGGCAAGTGCCCGTTTTGCCTCAAAGAACTCGAGTTCGAAGAAGAAGACGACCCATGGATCGAGCACTCATCTCGTAAACCAAACTGCGCGTTCGTGAAACTCGGAAAGCTAGACGAAAGCACGTGGACCGTCGGCGATACCATCACTCTCGCCATCACGAGTATCACAATGGCCAAGTGGGAGCAGCAGATGGAGATGTTGCACCAATGGAAGAAGACGGCCAACGCTGACGCAATGGTCGATGGAATCGCGTCGATGACAGTGAAGAAGGAGACCAAACCTCGCATCACGCGCAACAAATAACGATTTTACTTGTATCGTTCTTCTTGTGAATATCATTTCCCTCTCAACGATTCCCAGAATCTGTCTTGATCTCTTTGTCTCAAGACTCAACCGATTTCCATTACCAATTCCAATTCAATCTATAATAAACGTGTACTTTAATGTTCAACTACCTAAATAGAAACAGTGTCATTAGCACTGCAATATACCTTTGTTGTATCGATTTTGTATCCTCTTTGTCTCTATTTTTCCCCTGTTTCATCGAAATCTCGTTTTTTCCAGGCAGTCGTCTCAAGATGTCAATGAAGATGAAGGAGTGAGTTCCAAATCCTTTCTCATAGTTCATCGTCAATTTCCCCTCTTTTCAGCTTCCTACCGGCTCCGGTCGCTGGAGACTCGGCAGCGTCGCAGATTCGTCGTGATCCATGGTTCGGAGGACGTGGCGAGGAACCGTCGATGGCTCTGGTGTCGAAAGAACCACCGCCATACGGAAAACGAACAAACTTCAGACCAAGAGGACAAGAAGTGAGCAGTTTCTCTCAATTTTCGAGTGCATTATCTTTTTTTCTTTCAGGACTACGGAGATGGAGGTGCGTTCCCTGAAATCCACGTCGCTCAGTTCCCTCTAGGACTGGGACTCGGCGATATGAAGGGAAAGCCGGAGAACACGTTGGCTCTGCAATACGGAACCGACGGAAAGCTCCAGCACGACGCGATCGCACGAATCGGACACGCCAAGGACAAAATCGTGTACTCCAAGTTGAATGACATGAAAGCGAAGACGTGGAACGAGGACGACGAAGATATCCAGAAGCCCGACGACGATGCAGTCATCGATGCGACTGAAAAGACCCGAATGGCTCTGGAGAAAATTGTCAACTCGAAAGTCGCTTCTGCTCTCCCAGTCAGGCACGCCGAGAAACTGGCCCCAGCACAATACATCCGATACACGCCTAGTCAGCAGAACGGAGCCGCCGGATCACAACAACGTATCATCCGAATGGTCGAAGAGCAGAAGGATCCGATGGAACCTCCAAAGTTCAAGATCAATCAGAAGATTCCACGAGCGCCGCCTTCTCCTCCTGCTCCAGTCATGCACTCTCCACCTAGGAAAATGACAGCCAAGGATCAGAATGACTGGAAGATCCCGCCATGTGTGTCTAACTGGAAAAATCCGAAAGGGTTCACCGTCGGGTTGGACAAGAGATTGGCAGCCGATGGTCGTGGTCTCCAGCAGACGCATATCAACGAGAACTTTGCCAAACTCGCCGACGCACTCTACATTGCTGATAGAAAGGCTCGTGAAGAAGTGGAAACCCGTGCTCAACTCGAACGTCGTGTCGCTCAAAACAAGAAGTCAGAACAGGAAGCGAAGATGGCGGAGGCGGCTGCCAAGGCCAGACAGGAGAGATCGGCGATAAAGAAGCGAGGAGACGACGAGGATGAACAGGCGAAGATCCGTGACGAGATTCGTCGTGACCGAATGGATGACATTCGCAAGGAACGCAACATTGCTCGTGCTCGACCAGACAAGGCCGACAAGCTGCGGAAGGAACGCGAGAGAGACATCTCCGAGAAGATCGTGCTCGGACTCCCCGACACCAACCAGAAGCGCACTGGAGAGCCGCAGTTCGATCAACGATTGTTCGACAAGACAAAGGTTCCACATTGTATCCACCTAAAGGGTTCACAAATTTCTCTTTTCAGGGTCTCGACAGTGGAGCCATGGACGATGACACCTACAATCCATACGATCAAGCTTGGCGTGGCGGTGACAACGTGCAGCAGCACATCTACCGGCCGAGTAAGTGTTTGTGGTATTCGAAGTATTCAGGAGCATGTGCTGGTGGTGGCCAGTTGTGTCCTCTCGCGGCGTTATCATAGAAAACGCTTTCGACAACAATAAGTATTACTTCTGCACCCCCGTCGTCGGCCGTCCCGGTTCAGTCGTTAAAAATAGACGCCGGCGCCTTGCCCCGACTGCTTATCGTTTACGATGATGCTGCAACCGTCAGGCAAATGATGTCAGTTCGCTCTGGGCATATGAATTTCGAAAATGTGTGCGACGGGTGGTTCTGGTCAAAACAGTAATTGAAACTGTAAACAGGAAGAGACGGAAAGTGACGAAATAACATGATTTGTGCTTTTTTTCAGGCAAAAACATCGACAAGGACGTGTACGGTGACGATTTGGATAAGATCATGAGCCAGAAGCGATTCGTCGCCGACAAGGGATTCTCGGGAGCCGAAGGATCAAGCCGTGGAGCGGGTCCTGTTCAGGTATGTGTTGTTGACGCCACGAAAAACCGCACCCAAGTCCGAAACGCGAGCGGAATGTGGAGAATTCGGGCGCTGGCTCGCTAATGATGAGCGGGGAGCGGTGGCGACGCTGATAAGCTACGAACTGGCCGAGGCGATTCGTTGATTTGTGCGTGTGCTCATTATCGATAGTGGATCAGAGGGTGTGCTTGCGTCATTCCGAGAATCACTGACAATGTGTGTTTTCGGTGTCACGAAATGCGTCAAATTTTTGGTTCTTGAGCGGAAAAGAGTTGACAGGATTACGATTGTCAACGAAATTGATGGAATCGAATTCGGAAGAAGATACCGGGTGGCGTGCGTATTTACTAATTATAACTTTCGGCAAGCAACCCGGTTTTATCTCCGAATGATCAGTTCCCCGATCAGTTCCCCGCTCCACATTTCGAGCCGAACGATCAGCGGGTCTTATCAAAAGTTTCGAAGCCGTCACAGACTGCACCTACTTACGAAATATCACGTCTTATCGGGGAAGACGTGTGATTTGATCTGTAAAGCAAGCGAACTGAAGCGAACTCGAGTGACGCCGGGTGTAAACTGTAGAGATGCGCTATTTCTAGTCAACAAATTAGAATTCGCCGATCAGTGTTGTCTGAAATGAAGCCACAATTCCCGAGATCAAGTTCATTTCCAACCCTTTCCCGTCATAAGACCTTCCACTAATCAAGCCGCAAAGAACTCCGGAAAACTTTTTTTTCGTTGAAATGTGCTCTAACACCTTTCCGATGATAATGATAAGCGGATGAGACGTGAAACGGCATCCGTGTCGATGTGTAGCATGATTCTGGCACCGTCCAAAGGGTAAAACACTGGGGCAGATGATGATTGATCTGCATGGTCATCTCTGCCCAGAACTGTGATTCGTATGTTTGTAATGATGAAATTCTGAAAAGCGCACAACATTTCTGTTCGTATGTACATTGACTCCAACCATCATTATCATCCAAAGTTTCGAAACCTTTCGGGAAGTGTTTCTGGAAACTTTCAACTTATCAACGAAATGTCCCGATCAATTCGCTTGATCAGACACTGCGGCGGCCGGGTTGACGTTTGCGTGCCAATCGGCAGGATGCACAAAGCCTCTCAAATGGGCAAAGTGCACTGCGTTCCTCTTTACTTTCATTCCGCTGACTATTTCAACGCTGGAACCAAAACTCGAATGTTGTCAGACTTTGACTTGGAGTAGCGTATGCTGGAGAGAGTGTGACTGGTGTGTTCATGATAAGTAGAGCCACGTAGTGTTGTGAAATGTAGGTTACGGAATTTATTACGACGGGGAATTTCGAACGATTTCATAACGTGATAACTGCTCCACCGGGTGATAACAGCAAAATACAGCGAAAGGGCGCATAGCAATAGTATTACAAAATACATAAATGGGAAAACGAAAAGGCTATTTCGGATGAGTCATGATGGTTATAATGACTCTGTGACTCAGAATCTGAATCTGAAACTCCTACAGTCTCTAAATGTTATTTATTTGCAGTTCGAAAAGGATCAAGACGTGTTCGGACTGTCGGATCTGTTCCAACACGCCAAGGAGAAGAAGCGAGGCGGCGATGGAGACTCCCGCGACGACTCGAAAAGGTCTCGACGCGACTAACTGTACATGTATTCTCACTTTGTCCTCGTGTTTCTGTCCTTTGTTTTCAAAACATTCTGAACTCTATATTTTTCGCTTTTCCCCTCCCTCTCTTTTCTCGTTCCTTGTTCTTTTATTGTTTTACACTTTTACACGTTTGTCTCCCAGCTACCATTGTAGTCATTGGATTCATCTTCTCTATCAAATTCCAATTCCAAATTCAATATTCAATTTCAGAATTCATTAATACTTATTCAGCAAAACGCAACAATAAAATTATGTCATCAAAGAGTGAGCAATTAGTTGAGCAATTATGGCAGCGAGGAAGGATCGGAGAATCAGAAGAAAAGGAAATTCAGGAGAGATTGATACGATTCAGACTCATCAAATTCAGGAGAAAGTCCTTCTGAGCCAACTCGTTCTGAAGAACGCTCATCGCCTGTCGCAGTGCCTTGTTCTCCATCTCCAACTGCTCCTTTTCGTCGTTCAAACTCTTCACATTCTCCACCTTCTGACGCATCTGAGCACGATACTGACGGGCGTAGAGACGACGATGACGCTTCTTCTGACTGTGAGCATCTTGTCCGTCGGCGATTTCTTGTTGTGGACGACCGCGACGGATCTTTCCGGGTGCTGCGGAGCTTTCGGTGGAGGAGCATCTCTGGAAAAGGAAAGATTTGGAAAAGAAATGAATTAGGAATGGGTCTTACCGAGCTAGAAGTGGTGGACGAGGTTCCAAGAGAGACATGGGACTCTTCGAAACATTGCGGAACCATCGGAAGTTCGAGTTTCAGCGGAGCGAACATGGTGGGATTGATGGGAATCGGACGGAAGAGTTGGGCAACTGGGATCGGGAGAGAAACAGAGACAGAAGTCTGCGGGTTAGTCATTGTTGTATCGAAAGAATTGATAACCGGTGAAAGGTGACGAACGATGCTTCGCACCCCTCTTTTATACCTTATCATCGCTTATCACCTTCTGCTCTTCAATTTGGGGGTAATTTCCCTCTCTCGCCCCGCCTCCCCTCCAGGACCCCTCCCCCGCACTTCATTTCGCCGTTTTTTTGCGAAACTTGTGTGTTGTGTATGTCGAGAGCATTCTGTTATCAGAGTATACACTTTGGTAAAGATGGCATTGGAGATGACGTGTCGGCAACTTCCGTGGGGTGTGGTGGTGGAGTGTGGTGCTGAACGGAATCGGAGAAACTCGGCTGAAACTCCGGGGAGAGCAAAAGGAAGTGACGAATTCGTGTGATAGCATTGAAACCGATCTGTCGTATTGTCTAGTTGAGACGTTGGGCACGAATTTTGTACCTGAACAGCAAAAAATAGATGATGGGAGGTGGAGAATCAGATATGGAGCTCAAAAAAGTAGAAACGGTCTCGAAGAACGCTTTGGGGCTGCTTAGAAACCTGAAGTTTGTAGTTTCGGCGCTCTAAGCAGCCCCAAAACATTTTTTGTTTTGGGGCTGCTTACGAAGTTGCGTAGTTTGTAGTCTAAGCAGCCCCAAAACTTTGGAGCTGCTTATAAAACTTGCGTAGTTTGTAGTCGCGCGCAGCCATAAGCAGCCCCAAAATTTTTGGGCTGCTAACGAGCTTGCGTAGTTTGTCGTCTAAGCAGCCCCAAAACAAAATTTGTTTTGGGGCTGCTAATAAAGTTGTAGTTTGTAGTCTCGCGCGCCGTAAGCAGCCCCAAACAAGCTTGACTCTCCCAACTTCTGAATTCCATTTCCGTTTGCTGAGTGTCTCCCAAAATAGTGTTTGCAAATAGTATCAAAACATTGACTCATCTCCCCAACTCCTCCGTTTATGGTAGCACATCATGTCTAATCAAGTACACGTGAAGTGTGTGCCCTGTTCTCCCCCTCACTGCTTGCTTACGGGTTCTTCTCGTTGACAGCTTCTGTATTTACGGTATCGAGTTTCTCTCAACCCCCACACAAAGTCTTCCTATATACTTTTATGTTCCATAAAACTGTCCTCGAACCTTATCAGTGAATAATTTGTGATGCGAATGTGTGGAGGAAACGAAAAGACTTCGGCTTCAATTATTCATCGCCATGAGTCGACAGAGTTTCCGGTGACAAATAGAGCACCAATAACAGCGGTTATCGTGGCGCCAGACTTACAAAATCGGAAACGAGAATAGAGAAAGAGCAGGTGATAAGGAAGAAAGTGTTGAGTCACTGTTGATAACCACAAAGAGGGTAATTGAGTGTGGGAAGTAATCCGAGACATAGTACAAACATTCTGCACCTGGACTCAGTCCCTGATACTCTATCTGCAAGATATTCTGAATGTTGAGCCCTAAATCTCTCGTTTGTTGTCTTCTTTCTCCCTTGCTCACCCTGAAAACCAATTTCATGTACCACCTCTCAAGTGGATGATGATGTGCGATGGCCTGCCATCCGGAGCAATATGTTGTGCGTCTCTGAGCTATTGTTTGAAGGCGTCGAAGATGAGCAGAGGGCGGAGGGTCCCACGTAATTAGCATTTAGCTTGTGTGAGAGAGAAAGAGCACTTGAAAAAGCATGGGAAACGGTAAGGAAGCAGGAAAAAGGTGAGCTAGGATCCGTTTCTTTCTTCATAGACATTTTCCCATGCATTACCGCCTATGCCACAAACCTTTCCGTCAAAGATAGAACTTTTCCCAGAAGCGAAATTCACCCGAAACCGTCGTTTGACTCATATCCGACAAAGAAACAAGACAAAGAACACAACCGGAGGGTAAAAGGAACTGTCACTATTGTGTTATGGGATAAGAGAGAGGACACAAAGGTGCTGAAAGTGATCCGGTTAGGATGGGATAGTCAGAAAGTGTCCAAATCAATTTAAGAAATATTTCAGGTCCCTTTGTACATATTCTCCATATTGTCCCTTCCGATTCCGTTCCATTCATCGTTGATCACCACCGAGTCCTTCATCCACACCTTCCCTCCGTTTTGTCGTCGTTTAGGATGTCAAGAATAACTCGCTCCTTTTGTTTCCCGTCTCCCTTTGCCTTTTTGCGAATGCCTCGACAAGTGGGCATACTGTAGCCCCGTTCCACTTCTTTTCCTGCAGCTGGCCCCCCTATACCGACATCTTCTGAAAGCCAAGCCACCTGGCCGTGGACCACTTGAAAATTACGCAACCCATCATAGCTCGAGCCGTGGAAAGGGGATGGGGGATGACGTCGGAAGTGGCGTGAGCCCTCAAAGGAATCGACGTTTGGGTTACGCGATGCGGATTTGGTTTGTCATTCTTGTCATTCTACAGTACGTCCTTACCAAGAAATCCCTGACAATTCGCTCTAATCCTTCTGGTTTGTCTTTCCGTTCCCACGATCATGATTCGGTTCCTAAATGTGTGCATTATCAGGGTTGAATGTTTGCGCGACTCGACTTGGTTTTAGCGCACTGATAACACGACAATAGGCTGTGAAATCGGCGGTTTCTTTGAGCGGGACATGCTCGACCGACTGTGTTTGAGGGAGAGAGTTGTGAGCTGTGAGCCGACGGAGAATATCAGGTTGCTTGTGATTACCGCTAATCTGATTCACACTGTTACTCGGTTTGTTGATGGATAGACCTCTGAATCGTTCAGTTTTTTCTCTCTACCTTTGCAATCAACACAAATGTGAACTCAATCAAACTTCTGACGCAATCTCTGCTCAACTACCATGACATGGATATCTACAAACACAACTTGTCCTGTCACCAGGGCAAGTACTCATTAATCATGCTGAAATACCATATTGCACAACCTCTCGCAAACATTGACATGCCACCGTTCCTTCCCTCGAGCGTAGGTTGACACCGATCTGTCTGGGAGAGAAAGAGTCAGTTACATTGAATATCCCCTGCATCAAAGTGCCGCCAAGATCCCAGAAGCAAAGTTATCTTTTGGCCTGTCGAAAAACAACAAAGAGAGGGATCTAATGGAATCAGACCAGTCAGCTCACAACATATCCCTTTGCGGTAAGCGGAAGATTTGTTTGACGAGTGGATTAGGCGAAGGAGAAGACGAACAGGAGCATCCTCCGCCAAATCGAGCATTTCCGCACGATCATCTAGATTGGTTTGTTCCTGTCGGGGTCCCTTGAGGCTCGCACACAACTTGTCTTCCCTATCAGGGCCACAATCACCATAAAACATATGCAAATCCCGTGAATGGTGAATTGAATTCCGATGAGGATAGGTAAAAGAATAGGAAATCGCGTCGTCCAATGGTCCGTGGTGATCCCCCGTACAGTATCCCTCCTGTTGGGAACATGTGCAACATTGTGACAGACGGCGTGACCCACTCACTCCACTATTTACACCTATTCCAGAAACTCATAAGTCAACACCATACGGTACACTGATTGTTCTGGGGAGGATGTTTTGACTTCTCACACTTCCCCACTAGTTTATTCCATTAGCCATGAGCCACTTTAGGTCCCTTTCTGGAGTCAGTAGAAGCCACCGTAGGCAGCAAAGGAAGGAATAACAAACACTTCAGGAACCGAGCCAATACCTCCATGGACCCGTATCCATATCATGCCTACCTTTCTGTGATCTCAGCCGATTCGGGAGCTGCAACCGGATACTTCTGCCAGCAATTGTCTTCTAATTGTTGCATAACTCAAGTGGAAATGGAAATTATAGAGACCGCGCAAAGGGTTATGCAAATTTGTCCTTAGCCACAAAAAATTAGGAGTGATAGGTATCATGAGGTAGCACTTGTTTAATTATGGGTTTGGGTACAAATTGGCACGGCATACTGTATTGAATGAAAGGTGTCGAAATATTGGGATGATTGATTGGGGAAAGGAGGATTAAAGGGTCATGGAAGGGAAGAAGTCGAACTGGGGAACAACTGACGCAGGAATGGAGATGATGGATGGCGTGGGGAATCCGGCGGAAACGGAATTTAGGTAACAACTGGCAATAACTGTGTCTTTTTTTGTCTCCTAGAACACATTGGACCCCCAGAAATGATTGTAGAACCACTCATCAGGTCCCTTTGATCACAAAACAAGCTCAATTACAATGTTGACCGTGCCATATCTGAGCATACCGCGCATTTGTTAATGTGTTCGTCGGGTGCTCATCCCCACTTCTAAAGTGAGTGCTCTTCCCTTTTTTGTGTCATCTTGTAACTCATACAATGCCGAGACGGAACGCAGAAAGGTCACGGCACACTTTGTCCATTAAACGGGCGTTCCTTTGAGTCTCCCGCCGCACTTATCACACATACATTGTGCTCAATCGGCTGGCAGTAGGGCATGCTCTAATTGGCAGTGATTATGGATTAATGAAGTCTCCTTTCCCCGGAATAATAAGAAATAGAAGTTATGGTTTGTGTGTCGTTCAATCCAGTGGTCAGTCAGTCACCACACACATTCGCTCCGAGTCATTTCTCAATCCTGAAAAGCACTTGAACACCGCTCCGCGCCTTTTACAGGTGTGTGCAAGAATGGGTTACGGTACGGAGTCACGCACAAGTATGTCCAGAGCAAGCAAACATCGTCCCTGGCACCGAAAGATCCGAGCAGAGCACGCCGAACTGACTTCCTTGTTATGGTTGTTACCGTAACAAACCTCTAATAACCTGAGCTGACCTTAATATAATAGACGGTTAGCCCTGGATAGACTGCTTATCCCCTTACACCTATCCGACACACGCAGACTAATTACAGGGGGCAAAGTCACGGTTCTTTTGTATATTCAGGTGTGACGCAACACGTGCCTGTCTGTCATCAAGCCCCCGGGAGATTATGTGCACATCCGCGGTGTGAAATGTTGGGACGACTGCTGCTGCTTGCCTGACGCCTTCCGTCGACGTCTTCTTGTTCAAGTGCCCCTCGCCTCCTCCCCTCCGTTTTCTACAAAACAATATACCCAGACACTGCGTTTTGTATAGAACATGCGCGCCTCTTCATGTTCATCACCATTCAATAGAGAATGGCACTCTCACTTTGGTTAGACATGTCTGATTACGGTAGTGACGTTTATTGATGGAGAAAGAAAAACGAGAAAATGTCTGGGTGATGATAGAACTTTGGGAAACATGGAAAAAAGAGAAGGGAAAAAGGAAAAGGAAAAGACAACGTGTTATAAATACATACCAGTGTGGGGTTTTGGATTGATCAGAGAGGGAACATGGGATGAGAAGAAAGAGAAGCTCGAAAGGGAAAAGAGACTGGAGAAAGGATATCTTGAGCAGAACAGAACAGTTACAGATTCTGATTTCCTGTGAAATATGAGGTCTGTGAGTAGCTAGGATGTGTAGGGTACGAAGTGAAGATCGGGCCCATGTAGGGTGGCTGGTACATCTGCAAAAAACAACAGAGTTAGGTTCATTCTACAAGTGGGTAAAGGACAGCTGCCAAGCGACTCGTGAAGAGAGAAGAGCCCTTCAGGAATCAGATGCATCTGCCAGGTGACTAGGGTATGGAGGGAACAAATTGAATTAGGATCCGATGCCTCAAGTGGATAATCCGATTGGATTACATTCGCACTGTGACCAGCACCGTCTCGCCCCCAGACTCATTTCAAAACCCACCTGATAGAAAGACTGCTGCGAAAAGTCTGGCAGACACGACGCGTCTGTTCCAGTGGCAGAGTACGGTTTCAGTTCGTTGGAGGTGGATGTCGACGTGGACAACTCTTCCTTCTTCACACCATTCAAACGGAAACCAACCTGGTATGGCAATGTGTGTTGCTGGATGTCCGGAAGGCAGGATACTGGAGATGTCATGAACGGCTTCTGGTCCTCGAGGTCCTCCTTCTTGATTGCGGGCGAGCAAACCAGGGAGCTGTCGTGACTTCCGGGTTCCCTATCGGATTCACTGTCTCTGTCAGAGTTGGAACAACGTCCTCCATCCATCTTCCGTTCTTTCTCCTGTCTCTTGTGCTTGTAGCGTTGATTTTGGAACCAGATTTTCACCTGTAAAGATGAAACAGTCTAATTGGCTGGAATTAGGAATCGCGGTGTACAGAGGCACATACCTGTGTTGCCGAAAGACTAATTCTCGAGGCCAGCGCTTCTCGATCTGCTGCATTCAGATACTTGTTGCTTCTGAACTTGTCCTCGAGCATCGAAATCTGGGTTGGGGAGAAGAGGTTCCTCCGCTTTCGACGGCTAATGCTTCCGAGCATCAGACCAGATTGGTGGGAGTTTGAGAGACTGAGACGGCTCCCGGTTCCGTTGGTGTACACTGAAACTGAACATTCTGGTTGGGAGAAAAGACAATAGGAGATATTAGTAGGATAACAATAAGATCCGCGAGACTTTTTCCGGATCGGAAACCCTCCGGAAATCGTCAATTTCCGTTCCAACCTAAAACAATGCAAATGTACACACCATGCCCTCCACCACCACGCATGTTTGTGCTAGCACTTGTCCGAAAATTGCCACCACCCAGGTAAACTATGCACAAATATTGGGGTGGTCCGGTCAGTGTCAATTGGTCTCTGGGGCTCCCCGTGGTGCGGTAACTAAACAGAAGTTTTTGCGTGTCGTGTATTTCTAATGACCTTCCGAATTCCATTCGATTTGCCATAACCAGTTCCTGTTCCCCCCAGAGTGTCACATGGTCCTACAGTACCCCGAAAGGTAATCCCAGTGACCAGTGGCAACCACCATGTTTCTTGAGTAGGTGTTGTAGATTACTGATGTTGCGTCACTTCCGACGCAACTTCATTGCCAGGTACCACTATCAACTAAAGATGTTTGTTGTCCAACAAAGAGAAACTGGCAAGGGAAATAAGGAAATCGGCTGGGTGTGAGTGAGGGTTGGCAAACTTGTTCGTTGGCAGATGGGGGTACTGTAGGCGACTGACAGACGAGTTTCGTCGTCTCGTTAGACAAACATTTTGGCACGAAGGATTATATGTTTTGCAGGAAGACGAAGGAAAGCTAGTGTGGGAAAAAGGAAAAGTCCCTGATGCTGGTGGATACGGTAGTCACCTTAACTAGACAAGGCATTATTTCTTGGAAGCAATTACGCCTGAACAAGGAAGGTATCGACGTAATAAACCAAACCTAGGCGTTATTCCGAAGAACTAGAGGAGAAGGAGAAATCGGATGGGAAAATAAGACAATCATATATGAAATAATTGTTGCGAAGCAGCGAGGTGACGAAAAGCGCGCGCGGGACTGCCGGCGCAACTCAATTGACCGGACTGACTGGAGGACTGTAATAATTATGGCCCGAGAGAAAGAAAAAGAAGTTGGGGAAGAAGGAGAAGAAGCTGGCAAGGAAAAAGACGAGATTCGAGACAAAAACTCACAATTAGCGGCCAATTGAGCGTGAGCGTGAGCTGTTTGGTAGGGCGTCGCGTAGGCCGATTGGGTGTACGTGCTGAAAGTCGAGTTGGATGTTTGAACAGAATAAGAAGGCTTACTTGAAGTCAGCAGTTGGATAGGGATGAGTTGCAAAGCTTCCAAAGTGCATGTACTGCATTGGTGTCGTTGTGGATGGTGGAGAAGATAGGGCGAGGGTCTGGAAGTTGTCGGAGGCCGTGGTCACGGAGTCAGTGACAGAGTCGTTTGTAGAAGAGCTAGAGGAGCCGCTGGACATGCTGGAAGAAACAGATTAGGTGGGAGAAGATGTAGAAGTTGATAGGGATGAAAAGAGGAAAACATAAGGAGAAGTAGAAGGAAACTCACCATGACTCTTCAAGTTTCTAGAATTAGGTGTATGGTCTTGGGAGACCAGTGGAAGTACTAGGTCTAGAGGCGCCATGATAGCTTGGGACTTTGAGTCTTGAAACTCTTGGAACACTGGAGACTGCTCCAATGCGTCGATGATGGGGCTGGGCGCAATGTGAAGGATGCGGACGGGGGGAAGTGGCGTCCGTCCCGAAAACTACTCAAAACTCACTTAAGTTAAAAACTTGAAAAGTCATGGAGAGGACGGGCCCAAAGTGGCCCTTCAAGTAAACCGAGAGAATCTCTTAGAGCTCATTTACCTCTTATATGAGTGCTTGTGGAGGATCGTTCACCGTGTGCGTGTCTCTCTCCCAAGCATCTCTACGCCGAGCGCACCAGCTGCCCCGCCCCCTCCTCCGACGCGGGCTGCGATTGGAGAAAGGCGGAGCGAGACGGGGACGGACCGGGCGGATCGGGGTACAGAAGGAAGACGTGGAGGAAGGGAAAAAAGCAGAGAAGACACTTGAAACCTAATTGACAATTTGGATTTCGGGAAAAGACTCTGCCAACTGCAAAAATCAAAGTGAAATCGAGAAGCGACGAAAAAGACGAGAAGCGCGAACAAGCTGCGACGTTAGGAGGCGTCGGAAGACTGGCATAATGAACCTAATTTCTGCTTATTTCTGATTTGTTTCTGGTGTTTCTTGTGTTTCTCACTCACAAAGAATGTTGATCTTTAGCGGAAAATTAGGAAATTATGTATGTTGCAAAAAGGAACTAACGAAAAAGTTTTGGGAAGAGATTGTTAGAATCTTGGGTTTGTGATAGGAGAATAGAGTAATAGAAGACGTTACTCAGACATGAAAATGCAAGCTAAGCAGTGATATAGAGGACTCTGTATCATCTTCAATGCTACCACCTAGGCGTCGTCTTTCCAGATTGCCCTATCGCCCTTGTGAGTTTCCCAGTCCCTACTAGCACTTAGCATTCCAATTTCACTTGTTTCATTCATGATGAACTTTCCCCGAACCAATATTAAAAGATCGTTAACACCCTGCGTAATGGAGCCATAGCGCAGTGGACCGTGGGAGCCAAACAAAGGGGCGACAGATTTCGAAGTCAACAAATGACAGCGGAGGAGAACTTCAACAATGACGAAAGTTGATAAATGACTTATACAAAAGAGAAATATTGCATTAGGAATAAGAAGTAGCATCTAGAAGAAAGAAGAAGCTAGAAAAGGAGAAGCTCGAGTGTCGTCTCTTCCAAACGTTTCCACGGCGGCGTCGGCGTCGCTTCGCCATATTTCACCTCGACTCCCGGTTGTCAATCAGTCGTCCTCGTCATCCCAGCCACTCTTCCCGACAAAATACTAATTCCATTGTGTTTCTGACGTGTACACCTGCTCGCACAACAGGAAGACAGAAACGGATACCCCTTTCGGCACTCCGAGAAACGGACCTTCTGGGAAACTGTATCCGTTTCATCTTCTTTTGGTTTCGCAAGTGACAAAACATTATGCAAACATGCGGTTCCTTTCGTTTATTGTTCATTGCAAAAGGTTCACACTTCTTTGGCAGAAGCGTTTTCAGGTATATGTATGGGGGAGAAGAACCGAGAACCTCTTGAAGGGGTTGGGTGGAGAATCCGGTTTCTTTAGTTCAAGGTTCAGAGAAGGGAAAACGAGAATTGGGGGGAAAGGAAGGAGGGCAGTGATAAGAAAGGATATCATTATCACTTGATCCGATTGTCTTGCTAACCGACATGCTTATTCTACTGACCATTTCTTTCATTTTCATGTTAGTGGACACAACAGGTAATCATTATCGTTATCAGTAATCAATACGTTGACTTCTGTGTTTTGAGGTGCTCGCCCATCTGAAACCACTAACGAAAGTTTGATGAAAATGGTAGACAGCGAATGGATGGACAAGTTCATCCCACGACAGTACAAACGAGTCCACTCCTTGTCCGGATCCACCGAGCAAGATGTAACGAAAGACAACAACTTTGGATACAGTGAACAAGGAATGAAGGACTTGGACGAGGTATGTTAGTCACACCTGCTGACCGATTGGGTGTGAACTTGATGCCTAGTTGTCAATTATACCTGTAAGCAATCTGTGAGTTTTGGGTGACGAAGGCGAGTGATACATCCTGAAATCAGCGACATACGGTGACAACGGGGGAATGACTTGCTAATTGTTGGGTTCACGGGAGGGCACAACAGTTGGGGAAGGACTTTTCGGGCCTCATTATATTGCTTGTTATCTAGAGAACCTATGGGATTCTCCAGAAATTTAAAAACCTGTACAAGTTTCACAAGAACTTCCGTGTCATTCGTGTCCATCGAAGTCCACAACTCATCTTTATTTTTAAACATACACAACATTCATAAAAGGTAAAAAAGGAAGTACCTACTCCCCTCCCCACTAAATAAACATTACCTTGCACATCCGAGACCGTCAAAAACGCAAAAACGCCTGCCCGTCTTTCAGGTCGGCGGCCTTGTCGGCGGCGGAGATTCCGACCTTCTCGGCATCCTGCGTCCCTACTATTCGATGGTGGAGATGACCGCCAACGGAAACAAGCAAGTATGTGTTTTTGGCAGTGTACTCGAGACAATGACTATGGTTTCCAGGGAATGGGGCAGTATCTGCATGTTCTTCCTGATTCTTCCGAAGGAGACACTCCGATTTATTCGGTTGGTGGGAGCATGTATGGAGGAGTGGAGCCGGCTGGCGCCAAGTTGGGATACATGAACAGACCGTTTGGAAAGAAACGATAAAAGAAAACATTAATGTTAATAAGTGTATATACTAATAAAAAAACTGAATGCTTTCATTGTTTCGATGTCTTGCAGCCAATTGAAACTTCAAGTTTGTGACAGATGTTTTATTCATGTTGATGATGTTCTCTGTCCATGCAACGCTAAACGCAACAGTGCTGCTTCTCACTACTCCACCCTACAGAAAGTTTACGTTTCAATGCTGGAAACCGCCGTGAGGAGAACACAAAGAAGTCCAGATGAAAGTTTTTTTACAGATCAAGGACTCCGATCGTTGTGAGCACTGTTCGACCGTCTATTGCATTGTAGAAAACTTCTCGGTAAACTGGAACATCTTTGGCTGAAACTTCAACTGAACATTCTTTGAGCTCACCCAGTCTGAAATAGTTTTGATGATGCGTGCATGCATCATACGCGCCAACAACATTGTACCCAAACGCCAAAAAAGACAGAACAAACTTGATCCAACTTTTCCTCTGTTCTTCCTTCTACTCATTCCGATTTGTTCAATGATAGCGCTGTCATCTCAGCTCTCAACTGTTTTGTTTTCAATCGGTTCTTTACAGTCACTCCATCTCCTGATTGATCTTCATCCAACCATCCTTATGCCGCCACAACAACCGAAACTTCAATTCTTGAGTGTGAGTTTGACTTCCTTCTTCTACTTTCAAAGAACTCTCTTTCTTTTCCAGATCTGTCCAACGATAACCAACTTGGACTTCTCAACCCCGGTTTGGTTCATAGACTATTATGAAAACGTCGGGGCAATCTCTTTGATTGTCAACTCTTATGTGCTCTTCTTGGTTGTTTTCAAATCTGATAGACTGGACAACTTCAAGTATTACTTGTTGGCGTTTCAGGTAAGTTGATGATCTTGTTCCGATTCCAATCAACACTTTTCAGTCTTCATGTCTTCTGGTAGATGTTCATCTTACCCTTCTCATGCAACCACATCCTCTACACCCGATCCCCGCTGGCTTCTGTACCGGCCTTCTCGGACAAGACAATTTGGTCTCTGTGATAAACTTAATGACCATATTAGCCGGTGTAGCAAGTGCTCAATTCTGTACACTCCCTCTCTGCTTCTTCCAAAAGTTTCTGAGTATTAGAAGAATCGAACGATCAGAACTGGCGTTGTGGAAGAGAGTTCTAGTGACAGCTATGTTGCCAACGCTACCTCTAACTGTTATGATGTACTTTTTACTTGCTTCGAACTCAAGAGAAGAAGAGTTTGAGATTATTCACAACGTGAGGGATATTTCGACATCCAAGAAATAAAACCAATGTTCCAGGTGTACCCAGAATACGAAGAAGAATTCCGAAACTTGGTGAACTTTTCTCTGCTTGAACTCAATATGTATTACTTTTTCATGCTCGCTACTGTTGTTGTGGGTGCAGTATGGTTCGGAGGATTGATCTTCTACTGTACGAAACGAAGCTATGAGATACTGGATAAGTTGAAGAGTAGCATGTCGGAAGTTGCTCACAGAAAGCATGAAAACGCGATCAGAAGTCTGTTGGCTCAGTTTGTCTGTACTTTTTTCGCATTGTGCCCACCAGCAGTCATTTGTTTGATGCTGATTGTTGAGTACCAATACGCACAAGTACTCTGTCGGTACATGATAATGATGTTCTGTACCCATGCCACCCTAAACGCAACGGTCCTTCTCCTCACTACTCCGTCCTACAGGAATTTCACATTTTACTGCATAAAACCGACGTAAGGGGAGTGCAAACAAGTCTAGATGAAAGTTACTTTGCAGAAGAAGGACTTTAATAGTTGTGAGCACTGTTCGACCTTCTATTGTGTTGCAGAAATCGTCGTGGACTTATGACTAAATAAATGTTCATTTGATGATTTCACAGATAATAAACATAAACCTTTCGAACTCATGCAGATGTACAACGGTTCCAATGATGCGTTAACAAATCACCAAGAAAGACAGAACAAACCTTGCTGAACGTTTTCCTTGTTCTTCCTTCTTCTACGAATTCCCCCACTCATTGCGATCTGTCCCATGTTATCACACGTAGACAATGACAATGTCAATGTCATTGTTCCTTTAGTTGTAAACTTTTGCGTTATACTTTCTGGTTAATCTCCATCTAATCCTACCCATGCAGCCACAACATATACCAGAACTTCAAATCTTGAGCGTAAGTTTCCAGTAATGAGCACACAATCAATACGACCTGAACATTTCCGATCCCTCTATTCACTCAGACCTCCCCCATAATATCAAGCGTGAATTTTACGACTCCGATTTGGCTGATAGACTATTATGAAGTTGTTGGTGCCACCTCTCTAGTTGTCAACTCTTATGTTCTATTCCTTGTGATTTTCCAGTCTGACACACTAGACAACTTCAAGTATTACTTGGTGGCCTTACAGGTGATATTTTGGATCTGTTCTCACACCTATGTATACTCTTCAGCTTTCCAGCCTCTTGGTTGATGTTCATCTCACTTTGCTCATGCAGCCTCAACCCTTACACCCAATCCCCGCCGGCTTCTGCACTGGACTTCTCGGTCGGTACAACTGGGTCCCTTCCAAACATTTGATGACTGTGTTAATGGGCTTGATGAGTATTCAATTCTCTTTTCTCACCCTTTGTTTCTTTCAAAAGTTCCTTACAATCAAAAGAATAGAACGAAAAGAAGTGTCGATATGGATCAAAGTTCAAGTCTTTGCTCTGGAACCAGTTTTGCCATTTGTGGTTGTTGGATACTTTGTATTTGCTTCAAAATCTAAAGAAGAAGAGTTCGAAATTATTCGTAAAGTAAGCAATGATTCGTTGTTCAACGAATCTTGGTTATTTTGCAGGTGTACCCAGAATATGAAGAGCAGTTTAAAATTTTAGTAAACTTTGATCTCTATGATCTCAATATCTATTGGTTTTTGATGCTGGCAGCTGTTGTTTTGAGTGCAGCATGGTTCGGAGGACTCATTTTGTACTGCACCAAAAGAATATACGAGATATTGGAAACGTTCAAGAAGAACATGTCAGCAGCTACTCATGGAAAACATAGAAACGCGATCAGAAGTCTGTTGGCTCAGTTTGTCTGCTCTGTAATCGGAATGTTCCCACCGACAGTTCTCTGTATCATGTTGATAGTCGAGTTCCAATACGCTCAAAGTTAGTTACAAAAGGAGGGAACCAGATCTTATTTTCCGTTTCAGTAGTTTGTCGCTTCCTTCTAATGATGTTCAGTCTTCATGCATCTTTGAACGCAGTTGTTCTTGTACTCACTAACCCGACTTTCAGAAGTTTCACGTTTTTCTGGAACCGGTACAATCTACAAAAAGTACTCAACAACATCATAGTTTCAGAAAAACCACTCCACTAATGGTCAGCACAGTTCGACATTCAATTGCATCGAGGAGAATGTCTGTAGCTGGGTAGAAGATCACAAAACACTATGAAACAAACCACATCTTGATAGTCCACTCATCAAGAGGGAGTTTGTTGGTTGCTTTTTTTTCAAATAACTGATACTAAATCGTTTATTCATCCAGTAAAACCATTTATAAATCAAGACAAACGAGTATTAAGTTCACATCGAGTTCTTATTCCGGAATTCCATCCGTATTGATTGATTGAATTAGTACAATCTCCCATTCATTGTACGGGATCCGCTCCCTGCATAACTGTATTTTGAATTCACAGTCGTTTACGTCTTCCCCATTGATGCATCCAACACCGGCCGACACTCTTTTTTCAGATCAAACAGCTTCTTCTGGAGTAGATTGTGAACGGCTTGCGTGTCGGTGGTGTCCACGTCGTGCTTCTTCTCCCGTTTTGTCTTGTACTTCTTCTCTGTCATTCTGAAGAACTTTTCAGTTTCTTTCCTCTTTCTCTCCTCTCGTTGATCTCTATCGATTTCGGATATGCGAGAACGTTGTGATTTGCTCATC
>LR537706.1:69174-115378 GCA_900883565.2 Caenorhabditis panamensis | reverse complement strand
CCAAACTTGAAAAAGGTAAGAAATCAACTCACTCCAACTGCTGCCTTCCATTTTGCAGGTTTTCGACGACATCACTTGGTACCACGACATGCACTGAAGACAATCTCGATTGGTCTGATGCTCAGAAATGCCGAAAAGAAGTAACTACAGCTCATCAACAACCGCAAACACTCACTCTCCATATCGACAAGTCTCGCGGATCGGACATTCTCCAAGTCAATCGCCTTGCACTCGTCAACCAACGCTTCTGCTCTTCTGGACTGTGGGACCGGTGAGAGCTCCTCCCTGATCGACCCGAGAGCATGACACGATTTTCAAGCTCGGAGAATGCCAAGTCAAAAACCTGTCGACGCTCTCCGTCAGCTGAAGACTTCTCGGAGGTGAGTTTTTTATCGAATCACTTCCCATCTCGTAACTTTTGCTTATTACAGGAAAAATCTACAGATCCCTTGCTCGTGCCGGAAAAGGTCACGCCCAGACCCCGAAGGTTGACAAGCAGGACAAGAAGAAGAAGCGACGTGCATTCCGTCGTATCCAGTACACCTGCCGCTTCGTCATCGTCGCTTCCGGAATTCAGCGAACTCTCAAAATCTGATTATTCTGAACAACATTTTCGTAACGATCTGGGTGGGCAATAGAAACCTAGCGGGAGAAAAGAACAAGAGAACTGGAAAATGAGTGTGTTGTGAGAATGTTTCCATGAACATAGTTCCCAGATAAATCACTTGTTTCGTGTAACCAATCCACCGTTGTGGAGCACGGGCAAAGAAGCACCTAACTCTTTCGTGATAAAAGAGAACCAGTCACATTAAAACAAACCACTGTTGATTCATTAAGGCGGAGCAGTGAGATCACTTTGGAGTCAATTCACCTGTTTCGGTGTCTTTTTCCAAGAATGAAGGATCGAATCCACCTGCCTCTATGAGTCGGCTTGTTTCTACATATAAGTCACTTAGCGATGTTGCTCAATATTGATTTTTCAACTCCGGTTTGGCTCGTCAACTACTATCACGTCTTTGGAACGATTTCCCTGATTCTGAACTGTTATGCACTGTTTCTGATACTTTTCAAATCCGAGAAACTAGACAACTTCAAGTATTACTTGTTGGCGTTTCAGGTTACTTTTCGGTACTGTTTCAACATAACTTGCTACATTTCAGGCGTCATGTCTTCTCGTAGACGTCCATCTTACCCTTCTCATGCAACCACAATCCCTTCATCCAATCCCCGCTGGCTTCTGCACTGGAGCTCTTGCTCGGAACAACTGGCTCTCTTGTCACTTTTTGATGATGTCTATTGCAGGACTTATTGGTGTTCAACTATCCTCTTTAGTAGTATGCTTCTTCCGCAAGTTTCTATCGATAAAGAAGCTTGAAAAGGATGAGACAGCGTTGTGGATTAAAGTGGTTGTAGTGGTATCCCTTGCTTCCGTTCCATTCTATTTCGTTTTCATTTTTTCCTTCATGGGAAATTCTTGTGATAAGGAGTTTCAAATGATCCGATCGGTGTGTAACACTAAGTAGCGATTAGGAACAAACATACAATTTTTGCAGAAGTACCCAGAATATGAAGAGAGCTTCAGAAGCCTGAAAAATTTTTCCTTATACCAACTCAACGTTTACTGGTTTCTTTTGCTGTTCGGTGTTTTAGTTTATGGATTTTGGGCTGGTATCATTGTTGCATACTGTACGAAACGAATCTATGAGATATTGGGAAATCTCAAGAGCAGCATGTCGGTGGCCACTCATCAGAAACATAAGATTGCTATTCGCAGTCTGGTGGCTCAACTCGCTTGCAATGCCATTGGAATCTTCCCGCCAGTGGTTTTGGGGGCAACACTCATTGTAGAGTTCCGGTATGCACAATGTAAGTTCATCTGAAAAGTGTCGGATCCAAATGTTTCTTTCAGTCGTCTGCCGTGTCCTTCTAATGATTTTCAGCACCCATTCATCTGTGAATGCAGTGGTTCTAGTCATCACCACCCCGCCATTCAGAAAGTTCACATTTTGTTGGTGGGCCAGGTAGAATGACACTTTATTCTGATCGTTCAAAGAATCATTTTTATTCAGAAAAACCACACCAATCGTTGTGAGCACTGCTGGTCACTGACACATCAAATGCACTTGTTCTCTTCTCCCTGGGTTATCACAAACGAGTAGACCATGAGGAACAAGAGGAATATCACCGGATACATCACCTTCAACATGTTATGTTTGACGTACTCTAAAACCAGCTCACTTTGCATAAAGTATCAATCTGTCTTGCCATTCTGTGATAATACCGACTCAGGAGCATCGCCTTCGTCATCTGGTACTTACTGTAGCCGTCTAGATTCTTTTCTGCTTTCGTTCTCTGAAAGTTTTCCTTGTTTCTCGTTGAAAGCGATTGTTTACCAATCGCTTGCTATTATGCTCCAGAGAAATGACAACAAGGGCTTGGAGCATAGTGAGGAAGACAAAAGTAGAGGTGAAACCGAACCAGATGTCGATGGCTTTCACGTATGACACCTTTGGAAGTTCCTCTTTGGCTGAGTTGTTCTCAGCGGAGAGGGTTAGGAAAACGGTGAGGGATACGAAGATGCGACCTGGAATCTTTTGTTTTATAGCTTTTGTGGGTGTTTACTAGCCTTCCACAAACTCCTCTGGTAACCAAACCGAGATCCATGAGAACACTACACAAATCGCTGTTGGAATATAGGTGTTTGCAATGTGGTACCCGACTTCTCGATGCATGTAGAACTTTGCCTCTAGACAAGAATACACCCCAGACTTCCGAACCCCATTGCAAGTATCCGGATGCAAGTGTCGAATGGTCAACTCGGGAATCTTCACGTTTTTCTCCATTCGAATAGCATCTTGGTAGTTTGAGAACCACTCAAACTTCACGACGTCTTCCGTGAAGCCCACTGGAAAGGAACAGTTTAAACAAACCTACAATTTGTCACTTACTAGAGCTAATCTTCAATGAGACTGCTGGATTGTCATGTGGGTACTTGCACAGAACAATCTGGGCCGCTGTAGGCTTCAGGTAGACCCGCATATCCATAAAGATCTTGCCATCGGGGAAAATGAACAAGTAGAAGTTCAAATAGGTCACTTTGTGGAATGTAGAGTACTTGGAATTCGTGAAGATGGGGTCTGGACGCCAGATCATTTTCAAAAATGTATAGTCATTCACTAGAATTGGTCGAGATAGATCGTGACGGAGACGGGGATCAATCCAAGACATTCTGACCCAAGAGTCCAAGTCGTAGTCCTGAACAAGGGGACTGAAGGTGGAAAACAAAGTGATTTACCATAGTAGAAAGCTCAAAGTTGCTCATAGACTGCACGGAAATGCCAACTTTCACTGTAACTGTATCGCTGACATGTAGGGTTGGTGGTTGACGAGCATCATACTCGATTTTTCGAAGGAAAGGAAGGATGGTGGAAGAGGGAAGTGGCCGCTGGTAGTCGATTCCGAGGTTTCGACTAGAAGAATGCAAATTTCCAGTTTACAAAAAGCTTAGTTTACTTCATAATCTGATCCAATGGCTTCAAATCATGCACCATCTCATGCAACTTATCCATTTCAATGTTCAAATTGCTCACATTGAACGAAAAGTCGCCATACTTCTCCAAATAGTACTGTTTTGCAATCTCCTTCTCATCATTCTCACTAGAGTTACACGCCGCCGGCATTACTATCATTACTGATTGATGATCGTGGAATAGGAGTTGATCAATCCCAATTGAGTTGAGCTGGGCGTCTTCGTAAGACTCGAGGACCATTTCGTTGGTTTCGGGGTCCGAGTAGTTGTAGGTTTGACAGAGAACGTCGAGGTTTATCCTGCTTCTACGGGCGGCTAGTGGGGAGGAGATCTGGAGGACACGGGGAAGGAGACGGCAAACATTCTTGAAGACGATCCGGATTGTCTGCAAATACAGGGATCCGCACATGGTAAGGTGTAGTTTTCTCTCTGACTAAGTATAGATTTTCTAATGAAACTCCAATGAATGAACCTTTTCTACCCTTATTATAGTCCTTTCTGTGTCTATTGCAATCAGAATCAAACAACTCACTGTAAAATTTGCCAGCAAATCCACGGGAACATCGTACTTCCCCGCATCATACTCATTCCTGATCCAAACCTCTCCTCTCCTCACCGCCAACAAGTCGATATCAGCTGGAGACGGGTCTTGCACGGAATGCTGTGTCTTCCACCACAACTTCCACGCCAAACACTGCTCATGTTGATCCGTTGCGATCCCATAATCAACTGCTTGATAGGTTGTCACAATGTCCAGGAATTCCGAGCTAGCGAGAGGCAGATGGGAGATGAGAAATAGGGAAGAAGAGAGAAGAAGAAGTGACATCGATTGATGGCCTCTTCTGCATTGGAATCGGAAGAAGAGATGGAGAAGTGAAGACGAAAGGGAGAAGAAAAAAGAAGAAGTTGTATTTGTTTCTGCTAATTAGACAGTCGGAAGAAGTGACGAGGAGACGACCTGTCTTTGATTTGTGATTGTGATTTGCGTCTTTTCCAAGTCCCATGGGTCCTGTTTTTCCATGTTTCCCCATTTCTTTTCACTAATTCACTTTCTCAGAAGTGTCTTCCAATTTTTAATATCAGCTGTTTCTCCTGCCCGTACAGTGGTTTTTCTAGGGTGACACATACATTTCTTTCTCTTTTTTTACGCCGGTTGCGAGGAATTACAAGTTCCGATGATTCATTCTGTGAAATTCGCTTTTTTTCCGTGAGAATATGGCAAAAACACCCCGAAAACTACCAATTTTTGCAAAATTGTTTTAAAATGCTGTAAACGCGCCCCATTGATAATGGCGCGAATTCCTGAATTTCAATTTCTCCACGCATTTTGACCTAATTTTCGTTGTTTTTCGAAGTTTTTCCGAGCTTTTTCACAGATTTTTTCACCTTTTCGACTATTTTACGTTCACACGTCACATTCCCGAGCCCCACGCACAAACATAGACTGTTTTTTACCTATCGCAGCGCACCTTTGTGGGGCAAAGCGATGAGCTCTGGTTTCGAATGTGTGCTGCAGTGCCAAGTGTTTGTTTGATTTTCGGAAATCTTCTTCTAGGATCGGTTCTCTATTCTCTAATTTCTATCTTTTCCCCTAATCTTGATCGTTTTCACTTCTTCTCCTCATTTCCGGCGGTGGTCATAAAAGTGACGAATTTCGCAAGAGATCCCTCCTTTTTCCAAGGTTCTCCTTTCTCCCTCGTCCTTTCTCTACCTTTCCGTTCGCTCTTTACCGTTGCCTCCTCATTAGAATAACGGTCTCTCTGTGTCCCCTCTGACCTTCCATATGTCTCCTGTACACAACCGATTATGCTCTGTGTCTCACTGATCGGTACGCTCTCTCCAGATGTCACTCCGACTGCGCTTCTCCTCTCTCCGCACCATATTCTTCTCGTGCTCACCCTTTTCTCCATTCCTGTACACACACACGCGCTCACCCCGACACACGTAGCGAACGGTTAACCGATCGTCAGAGGGTTCCAGGTGTCTGCACACGTCTGTCTCTTACTCGGATGTTTGTTTTTCAAATCAAAGTGGTTTCATTTTGGTTTACCCTCACCTCTCCCCCCATTTACGTTCTCGATAATCGGCTCAATCAGCCGCTTCTGTATATTGGAGGCGAGAAAGAGCAAAACAATCGATGTGTACCCCGGGGGGCATTGGAGCATTGGAAAGTGCACTGCTCTCGCCACTTCAAACAATTGAAATGTGCGGGAAGAAGCGCTGAGCTTCTGGTTTGCTGGACATTGCTCTCCGAACAAAACAATGCTGCTCAAGCTCACACTTCTTTCCTTTTCTCTCAGACACAGCTTTACAGTGCCATCATTTCCTGATTTTGAGGCATTCATCTCTGCAACAAATTAGGCGATAGAAATCTATGAAATCATGTGTGAAATATTCACTAAAAGCGTTTTTTTCTAATTCGATGTTATCAAAGCCAAACCGAGTCAGGTGTCTCTTTAGGTCAGCCGGCCAGGCCATCTGCAGCCTCCTTGACCAGAATTTCGAAGAATTTTCAAACAGAACTACTGACAAGAGAGTCCAAATTGAGTTTCCGTGCCGCTCTCCCTTTTCTCGCCGCTGCCGCCCACCGCCATCGTCCAATTCTCGACTGAATAGGCCACTTTCGGAATTATTTCAAGTGGACCTTCCTTCCTTTCCCGCTTCCATTCATGCACTTCTCCTTCCTTCCTGCTTCCCCTCTTCCCCCATCCGTCCTGATTGATCACAAGGGACATTTGCAACATTACACTTTTTGCTGACCGTATTAGCCCTCCTTTCAACTTGTCAACCGGCCGTTCCCTCTTCTCAAGGCCTTCCCATGTCTGCGTCTCTCTTGGCACAGTGCCAAGATGGTTCCTAGGTTCCTTACTTTATCTTCCCATGAGTGGAAAAGAAGCGAAAGAAGCCGCGCGATGGATGAGCAAACAGTTTTGGTGATAAACGAAGAAGAAGAGAGCGACCCCGTACCTCGCGAGGTCGTGTTTACTTTGGCTCGTCGTCATCTTTCGAACCAACACATGCGCTCGCACCGATTCATTCTTACGGGTCCTCTACTTTTTGCCCTCTTCCTTATCATTCGATAGCCTCAAAAATGTATAGTAAGAGTCCTGGGAGCTCTTCGTTTTCCGCCGCCACCCGTTACTGTTACTGATAAGCAGGTGCAACATTTGGAGATGACTGTGATAACGGTCATTTGCACTATTCGTAATTAGTATCATTTTGGGTTTGAAATGCCGATCGAATTTGTCGATTTCTGATTCTATCTTCCCATCTCATCACTCATCTGAAACTCCGTTCCAACCCTTACGACGTATTCACCTTCACCTAACTTATCCCGATTTCGATTTCAGACTCGGATTCTCAACAATGGTCTCGACCAGCGGAGGAGGAGGATCTTCCAAAACGAGCGGTGTGTCACAGGTGAGACTCTTGATCTGTCTAGGGAAAATCATGATCTCCGAAACGATGATGCCACCAGACAACATAAAACTTGCCCTTATGACATCTAACAGATCTCTGCCATTCCAGGTGTCCCTGATCCACTCGTCGGACTCGGTCCGAACCATGCCGCCCGGTCAACCTCTCCTCTACCGACCCTCATCCGCACTGGCAGCAAGAAAGTCTTCAGCCATGACGACGACAACGAGTGCACCGTTCGCCACCTCCACTCTTCAACGAGTGAGTCTTTTCTCTGTTTTTTCTGTTCCCAACTGTGTTTTGCGCGGAACGAAGCGAATGCCGAGGGGAAACTCGATAGCGGAAGCGACTGGCCGACGATGCCGTCGTGTCTCACTTCGTCAGCTAGCAGCTATCCGTTTGATGGATGGTTTCTGATAAGTTGTAGTTCGCGTGGCGTCTCCCTCTCCATCTTCGGGGCCCTCCTATCTAATGAAAATTCTTTGCATTTCTCCCTTTTCCGCGATCTGTTTTTGGCGAAAACCTTTTGGGAAGACCGTTTTGCTTCTCTCTCTCTTTCCTTTTCCGAGTAAAGAACAGAACACCCCGTGGAGCGAAATGAGAAGAAATATAGAAATACATCTACGGTTGTCACGTTGAATCTTGTGGTCTCCGATCAAATCAGGTGATTGCTGTGATAAACAGCCAAAGAAAGAGTATGTAGACACTGGCGGTCGAATAGTTGGATAGTTTTGGGACACTTTGGGTTGGAAGAAGAAATGGGGAAAGATCAGAAACGGATAGGATCGGAATGCATCAGAGATGATAATGACTGGGAGGGGAAGAAGAAGGACTTGTTGTTGACTTGGTTTTGAGTCGATCGCTTTGTTTTTTTGTTTCTAACTTTCCTCTTGTTCTCTTTTTGTATCTGATGGGTGTATGAAAACATAACAAGTTGGAGGACCCTGTGGAGGCATCGGTACTCGAGTACCTGGGTCCTGTTTTTTCCCTTCTGAACCTCATTCCTCCAGAAGTTTTCGCGAAACTTCTAGTTGCTCATTGTCTCTTTCCATTTTCCGTCTCGGTCCACTGAACCTTTTCCAAAGTACCTCCATTGTCTAGCCTAATTGCTGGCACACCTAATAGCCTCCTCACTATACATTTGCCAGTATCCATTATCACTCCCGAAAGCCCTTTGCTCATTTGATTTCAAAGACCCCGTCCGAAACGACAAATGAAACGAAGACATGCCAATTGGCGTTCTCCCCTATCTCTCCGCTCCCCTCGAATTGAAACTTTTAGACAACACTCACTGACCTTTCTGTGCCGACACGACGCAGACGATCAGGCGGAATCTCGCGTACGTCGCGTCGCCGATTAACCTCGATTTATCATTCAAGCTTTCGGGATCTCCGCCCTTCTTCTCCTGTCCGCCCCGACCGAGACCCCACTTGTCTCTCTTTTTCTCGCGTTTTTTCGTACCGCCACCACCTAGTTCTCTTTTCCTTGGATTACCTTCTGCAACAACCTTTCTGTTTGATCAAAGGGCATCGAGAACAAGCCCTGGGCGACTAGAACTAGACAACTAATTAATCTGTTAGATTAAATTTGTTGCTTCTTCCCTCCATTTTCACTTTGCCTTTCTCTCCCGTCCTCCTCTCCGCCTCATCATCGTCATCACACGATGATCGTCTTCGTCTAGCGCTGCTGCGCGTATTACAACTAAATTAATTGCGCAATCGTGTGAGTGAACACATGTGTGTGAGTATTCCCTCTTGCTTCTTCTTCCTCCTCCTATTCTCCTCCTTTCCTCTGTTTCCTCCGCCGCTTCGTTTTTTAGTTGCATAATGCCTCAAAGTTGTTGCTGCTGTAGTTGTTGTAATCGAGACTCATTATGCATAACGATACGTGCGAATCATTCGAAGCCTGCTTTTGCGGCTTCTGAGGCTTCTGTTAACTGTAAATAGATAAATAAAACCACAATAGAATCATAAATCTTGGCTTCTTTTGTGTCGGGTGGGCTGTGAACCAGTAACGATCTCATTATCAGATGATTACTTTCCTATCATTATCATAGACAAACTCTTGCCTCTTTCTTTTATACGAGCCCACCGACTCGACCGGTCAGCTGTTCGCCGAGAAGCAATTGTGTTCCTCGTTTCCGTCATGTTTTTCTTTCGCTTCCGGTGGTCCACTTTGTGTCTTTTTCCCAACTGATCAGTTCAAAATGTCAGTTGAACATGTGACATCACTGATATCAGTTCCCTTCGTCAAGTCAGCGGATGTTGTTAGCTTGGAGTAATTGTAATCCAAAACCAAGTCGAATCTTAGTATAAAAGAGGGAACTCTGGTTATCCGATAGTCTAAAGTTTAGTTTATACTAACCATTCTGCAGCGTAAGACGGATTATATCCATCCTCCCCGCTTGGCTTTGAAGTTTTCTTCTTTTGCTTGGAAAACTTCTATCTGCCTTCAAATCAGAAGCCTCCGTTGGGTAACTGGTTCAAGTTGCAGTTACATCTTTGCCTTCCCAATCGAATCGAATTCAATTCAATCGTTTCCCAGATTAGTACAAGATGAATGTTTCGTTCTCTCATCTTCTATCAACTTAACCTATAAGCAACTTGGATATCAGATATCTATATATCGTGCGCGAATTCGTCCCTTCTCCCCCTCTACAATACTATCAAATTGGACATGTCATTTCGTCGAGAAGATCCTCCACAGCACACAGACACACGACAATTTTACGACATGTTTCACTTTCGGGATTTCAAACAGAACGCTCCTCCCCATCCATCCGATCGTCTTCGTCTTCCCCACACCCACTTTGCCTGTGATCGGACTTGTTCCTTCTCGGCGCCACCCCCCGCTGAGTTTTTGCCCTTCGGTGGAATGAAGCTTCGGCTGGCTTCTCACCTTTTCTGTCCTTCTTTCTTCCAACAAAGCATTTGTAGAATCACTTTGAACCTCTAGAATCTAGAATCTCGATGATTCAGAAGTGACGAATCTTCACTGATTAGATTAAACAGTTTACTACGATCCGATTGTCTCGTTAGTGACGTGGCGTCTAGGTTACCTTGAAATGCGTATTGACCTAGTAGTGAAGTATGCAATAAGACGATTATATGCATAAAGAATCATCCAATAATTGCGTCTTCCTGCAGCCTGTCATCAATCGGATGGACACTGGTCAAATCTGATCCTATTTGAAATCCGATCCCCCTTGGTTCGCATAGTTTCTTGCTCTCTTCAAGATCATCGGATCGGATCAGAGGATCCACGCTTTTTCTCACAGACCCATCTAGGTTTCTCGAGTGTTTCCGCCCGCCCGTTCTGCCATCTTTGTTGTGTTTTTTTGCAATGTTTTGATTCGGCGCCGCCGCATGAGCTCTTGCGCGATATTTGTGCGCGTTCCGCCGCGACTGTTTTTTACGCCTCTGCCACCGTCTTCGGCGGCAGTGCCGAGCCGAGCCGAAACTGCGCGGCTCACTTGGCACAAGCTGTCTAGAAAATCGATTGATTCCCCCCGCTTTCCTTGCATAGATTCTTGACAGTGATGTTGATCGAGAAAGTTGGTAAACTTGTGTGTTTGTCGGTATTTAAACTTGTTCATAATCCCCTAATGTAATGGTGGTTGAGGGACGAGACGAAGACGTTTTCCGAGAAAAAAGTGAAAGAAGAAAAGGAGGCGAAGGTCTCCTCTCTTCCGTTTATCGTTTCGCGCAATCTTTTTGACTCTTTCGGTCATTTCTTCGTCCCTCTCCTTTTTTGGTTGCTCGACCCCGATTCGATGCGATTCCACTCGAGAGAGGACACATCGATTGAAGTTGTATTCTTGCCCTGCCAATGCTAAGATTCTAAAAGTTTTGAACTAATTTGATTAGATCTAATCATAATCACTTCTGCTGGCTTCCAATCCTCTTCCAATCCTCTCACACTGTTCAACAAACCTGTTGCTTTCTGCTGATGCTTTTGCTGCTGCGCGCCGCAAACGATAGGGAAACAGATATATGCGCATGTGGTGGTGGGAGAAGTAAGCAGAGGAGATGGAGGAAATCAGAAAACTGCTTGGGGTCTTTTCCGCCGTCCTCTTCGGTTACGCAAGTGCCCTCTGGAGGTGATGAAGCGTAGCGAAGTCTTTGGTCCAGTCCAGTTGCATCTATTTTGTTCCTAAAAGGTTCCTTGATCTCCTGTCTTCACTGTCGTCACTGTCTAGCACCTGACGTAATAACAACAGTTGAAAAAGAGGAGAAAGATGAAAAAGATGGCACTTAAACTGAAAACAGGACAAATTTATGAGAGGAGAGTGGTCGTAAAAAGTTCACTTTCACCGTCTGACTTCATTATCATCCTCACCAACTTATCACAAGATCTCTCCTTCTCTTCTCATATTTTCTAGCTGTTTTCTTCTTCCCTTTTCCGAGAACCTTTCTGGCTCCGCCCCTTTCTCGAAATTTGTCAGTATTATTTCGAAACGTCTCACTCTTTTCATTCCTTCATACTTGTCACTCAACTGGCCGTCGCAACGGTTGACATATCACTCGGTGACGGGGATTCTCCGATTTTCACACTTATCGATCCGAGAACCGATTCGAGCACCAGCTCCAGCTTCTAGCAGTCCGAATGATTAGATGTTTTCCAATTTTAAAGCCCATCCACATGTTCTGCTTATGATTTATCGCTACGAACAGCTGCACTTGATAGCTTTAGTTTTCTGCGTGCTGCCTGCTAGCTAGGTTCCGCATATATCATTGGAATGCGTGTCCTCTCTGCTTTGCTGACCTTCTAATATCATTTTATCAGTGCGGCTTTAAACGAAGACGTCGGTCGTCTTCTCTCCGTGTCCTTCGTTCCAGCCTCGTTTCTCTCCTTGATGACTCTGATGAATCAACGCCTCCATACGACACAGCCTTTAAATTCTCCGTTTGCAGATGTCCAAACCGCCAGTTCGGGTGGTCGCTCAACCTCCACCACTCCCATCGCAACCACATCAGTCGTACCAACAACACCAGCACCCGAATCAGATGATGTACTCGGCGCCCGGAAGGAATCACGTTATTCCGACGATGCAGGTGCAGCCGACGATGGCGTCGCAGATCAAACGGACTGTCGTTCCCGGCAATGCACAGTTTCAGATGTGAGTTGTTTCCTTTCATTCTCTAGATCCCCTAACCCTTCCTTATCGTTTCAGGCGTTCTGAAACATCCACGGATTACGGAGTGAAACCACAATCAGTGGAGATTGTGCAACGAGTGAGAGCGGTTAGAAGACAAGTCGCCGACGAGGAGACGGAACTTCGACGGCTGCGAGAACTGGAGCACGAGACGACACAGCTGCGCGACAAGAACCAAGGACGCGAGAAGGACTTGACGGCGCAAGGAATGATGCTCAACGAGGCGCAGGCTGAGTTGAGGAACGCGTCGCGAAAAGTGCAAGCGATGAACCGTGAAGTAAGTCTTCCAACTTTTCGAAAAGATAATCATTCAATGACCCGTTCAGTCCTGCTCATTCACCCTTTTTCGTTTTTCCAGATCGAAGAGATGTACCGACGACGACAAACTGCCGCAGCTGCAGCTCTCGTCGAACAACGCAAGATGCAACAGCAACAGGTGATGCTGGCCAGAGCACAAGCACCGGCAGCCCCAGAAGTCGTCCGTCCGAGAGCCTCTGTCGAGCCGTTCCAAGTGGTGCCGAGCCAGCAGCAACACTCACCGCAGATGGTCAAGGAGGAAGAGTTTGGAGAGAAGAAGGGCGAGATGGATTGGTGAGTCCTGGGGATCATTTAGTTATCGAGATGGGGGATTTGGAAATGGGTTAGAACATTATAGTTGACTGCTGACATGCGCTATTTGTCAATCAAGAAGTTATCGTTTCTTTGAAACCAAACCAATTCTGCATAAGAGAGAAACAGAAACCAGTTTAGAGACACCAACGACTATACGCGAACCGAACCGAACTTGTGTGTTTGTGTGTCTAGATGTACTTGTCGAAATTTGTTGTGTTTTGATTTGAAACCGGTCGAGTTTCGAATCGAATGCGAACCCATCTTCTCCCCCGCCGCATTCGCTGATCATATCTTATCATGAAGCGCGGAATGGGATGGAAGGGCAGACACAGACACGATGAATTATTGTTGTTTACGATCCCACTGGCTTTAGATTGATAGAATCTCTAGAACGAAGCACAAATTACGGTTTTCAGCTGCAGCAGCTACGATTCGATCGACGGTGTCGGAGCTGGAGTCAGTAAGATTCCCGCGGAGCCCGCCTACCTGGCCCCGAGCAAAGAGAAGCAGAATGGAGAGAACCAGTCATCGCCCAAGGACCATCCGAGTCCTCCGTCATCGCAGAAGGCTCCGTGCCTTATCACCTTTGCCCCGCCCACATTTGAGCAGAAGATCAACTCGTCGACGATGGTAAGATATCCTTTTACGCAACATTCCCCTATTTCCGCTTTCCAGAGTCGAGATTCTCCATCCGTCGAGCGGCCAACATCCTTCGGCGACAGTCTCGATGAATCCCGTCTTCGAAGTGGAAAAACCGACCTTGTCTCACTGCGATCCGACTCGCTGAAGGCGACGAAGAGAAGATCCTGGGCGGCGTCGGAAGGAACATCCATGTCCGAGGCGGAGATGATCCATCGATTGTTGGACGAGCAGCGACGTGGTCGCAATCACTTCATCCCTCAACTCCCTACACCACAAGAAGAACCATCGACGGTAGCAGAGTACTCAGAAGCAACTGAAGAAGCGAACATTCTCGAGTCCCGACAAGACGGACCGCATCGTTTGGAGCTTCCAGTTGATCAGATGCCCGTCGGAAGTGATACAACAACGGAAGAAGATGCCAGTTCATGCTCAACTCGCTCCGACGATGGACAGAATATCGAGATGGAAGTTGCGCCGGAGAGAAGAACAGTGAAGGGAATCCTGCGAAGACCCAATGAGAAGATGAACAAGGGAAGAATCGAGTTCGATCCGTTAGCTCTGCTTCTCGATGCTGCGCTCGAAGGAGAAGTGGATTTGGTGAGAAGCAGTGCTGAAAAGCTGACAGACGTCTCTCAAGCCAACGACGAAGGGATCACCGCTCTGCACAATGCCATTTGTGCTGGACACTACGAAATCGTCCGATTCCTGATCGAACATGACGCCGATGTGAATGCTCAAGACTCTGATGGATGGACTCCACTTCACTGTGCCGCTTCTTGCAACAACCTTCCGATGGTCAGACAACTTGTCGAGGGAGGCGGTTGTGTTCTCGCTTCAACACTTTCCGATATGGAGACTCCAGTAGAGAAGTGTGAAGAGGACGAAGATGGCTACGATGGATGTCTGAAGTACTTGCTCGCTGCTCACAACTCAACGGGAACCATCAATGGAGGAAAGGTGTATGCTGCGTACAGTTATGAAGCCGAATATGAAGATGAGCTGAGTTTCGAAGCTGGAGACGAGTTGACAGTGCTCGGAAAGGATTCGGTCGACAAGCATTGGTGGACGTGTCGAAAGACGAATGGAGACAAGGGACAGGTGCCGAGAACCTACTTGGCGTTGTATCCCGCGTTGAAGTACAGGAAGAAGTGAGTTCCCTGACGAGTAATTTGATGACTAAACCTCCTCTTTGCAGCCTCGGATTCATGATGTTCGATCTTCCATTGGAATCAAACAACAACGTCGAATAATCTCATATTCTGAATCCCATTGTCCCAGAAGCCTATAGTCGTTGCGGGTATCTAGTTCCTCGACTCACTCTCTCCCCATTCTGCTGATACCTCTCCTCGTGAAGCTCCCTTCCCCAGCAGCTCTGCTTGCCACTGCTCCCCTTCTCTCTCGCGTCTTTCCCCTTCTGTACCATGTACCCATCGGTGACCATTTCCCCTGTTCTAGTGCCTTTCCCTCCTAGTTTTTCATGTGTCCTTGAAGCTGCTCATGTCCATGTATACTATATTTTATCTGTACTCTTTTATATGTCTGTGTACTCTATATATTTCTATAAACTTCAAGTCTTCATTCAAAACTCGCACAAACGTGCGCTGATTGAGGCAATCAGAAATCTGCCTCCGCATTCCAGGGTTCTCACGTAGTCGTCGGAGAGCACCCTCTTCTCCACTTTTTGCTCTGTTTTCTCCATCTTCCTCTCGGATAAATTCCCGGATAACAAAAGTAATATGTGGTGGCGAATGAGCGGATAATACATTCGTCCCGTCTCTTCTCGCCATAAGTATATGTATAATTCAGAACTCCCCTCCCCTTTCTTCTATTCTGATTCCCTCTTCAAGACAGAATGAGGAAGAAGAAGCACTTGTACTAGATGCATAACTTCAAAATTCCCATCTTTCCTTCTTATTTTCACGATAGAAATGGCTTCCGCTTTGTTTTCCGTCGATTCGCCCACTGTCTCCGACGCGATGGCATGATTATGATGTTCGGTGTGAAAGAAGCAGCGGTTTTCGAAAGTTGACGGGTTTCCTCTTTTTGAATTGAGTCAGGAGTATTAGGATTGCAAATGTCACGTGGATCTCTGTTTTAGTTCATTATGTTGGATGTGCTTTGAACCGAGAATGCTCATATCAGTCCTACCAGAGGTCCGCGAAATGACATTGGATGGGTCTAGCTACGAAACAGGTTTTCAACAGCCATTTGACCGATTTGAACCGTTTTTTAGCTCTTTTTGATAGGAATTGTATAGATGTTCATTAAAACCAAGTTTCGGCAATCAGACACACGAGTGTCACTTCGCGGGTTACTGAATGAACATGATTCTCTATCGAACAACTGCAGAACCTTAGGCTTACGACGGATGAACAAGAAACCTAGCTACGCTCAGCTGATCCCAAAATAACCGCTTTCGAACAAGTCAAAAAAGCACACAAGGAAACTGCAAGCGATGAGCACAAATCATGTTGTTTCGAGCCATCGCCATCCGTTTATAGTGCCCCATGCGACACCATCAAATTGCGTTTATTCACAAGAGCACCCGTCGCTTTGCTCTCTCTCCCTCCCCCCGTTTGCTGCTGCTCTTTTCACTTTTCCAGTTTCAGCATCTTTTCAAATGCTTCCTTTCAATCCGCCAAACAACTTCTTCTCTCTGTTTTGGTCTGGTTCACACGTTGTCCGTGACAACCGATTTTCAGGCAGGAAGGCAGAAAGAGGAGGAGCGAGAGAATCACGCCGGAATTTATAGAATTCATGTTGAGCTTCTTTCGGCGGCAAAGCGAGAGCCCTCCGGATAATACTCCGTTTCGTTTTAGTCATTCATCCACACTCCATTTTGCTTCTGCTTCCCAATATGACGTCGACGCCGAATGGAACCGTTAATTCATGTAAGCCCTTGCAACTTCGTGTAGAGTAGTGTAGGAGTTTGGAGTCAATTTGATGCTGAAAGAGATAAATTTCCAAGTTTTCCAAGTTGCATTGCATCACTTCATTCCCCCGAAAGGCCCTTTCTTTTGAGTTTCGTTTCACTTGAGTTGTGTTGACCTTCAAAGGACCTTTAGCTAACCCAGTGCTCACTCTATCCCTCCATTCAGTCCCCCGTTCAAGCATTCCCTGATTGTTTGTCACTCCCTCCATTTCTATAAGGAAATCCTGACTAGAAGCGTGAGAATTTCCAGCGCTAACCACCAGACATCGTGCTCACTACTCGGACCTCATCCACTCTCCGCATATATTCCGTGTTGCCGACTCCAACGAATCGTCCAGAATGGAGAAGTTGACGGAGATTGTGCTCAATGGAAAAGACGATATGATGGGTGATGATGAGAGCGGAAAGTTGTGAGTTTTCTTTTTGAAAAGAGAGAGGATTATCCACGGATTTCAGGGATTGGGTTTTGGCCGGCATCATCTGTGTCATTTGTGTGGCGTTTCTGATCATTGCAGTCAAGATTTGTTATAACTACTCGAAGAAGTTCCCGGAAGCCGCGGGAAAAGTTAGTTTGACGTGTAAATTAGGTGCATGTAATCTTGAGATGTTTAGGACCACGAGACCATTGACAACTTCAACAGACGAGCCATTTCGACGAAAGGAACACGGGGACATGTACGATACTCGGTTGCTTGACAGTAACAGTCTCAACAAGTTTGTTTTGTGAATGAACGAAACGTTTGATTTGTACAGTAATGAATGCATTTACCATTGAGCTTGTACAGTACCTACAGTCTAGTTTCCTTTCCTTCCAAAGAAACAAAAGTTCATGCTGATAAATGCAGTCAGAAGTCATCATAAACCATCATGTTTATTAACAGTATTTAGTTAACGTTAACATCAACATTGTGTCATATAATTCGCATCGGAAAAGTGAAAAGAGTACCCGGAAACAGTGACAATGGGGTGGAGAAGTGAATGAAGTGAATAAGGAATTCGGAATGAGGGGGAATTGTCATCACACTTTGTGATTATTGTTGTTGATACTGCTGCAACGACTCGATTTGTCGACTTGGATGATCTGAAGCGGAATCATCCGTCTCCAGAAGATTGCAGTGGACAGAGCACCGAGAATGAGCAGGGAGAGCATCTCGACACTGACCCATGTGTAACCCGATGAGTTGAAGAAGAATCTGGAGTGATTAGATAAGGAACGAGAACAGAGAACTTTGAGTTACGTTGTGACTAGAGGGGCCAGACATCTGCCAACACTTCCAAACAAGGCGAAGATTCCCTGCATGGTTCCTTGTTGTCTTGGCCCTAACACCTCAGAGAACAGGGTACCGATGGAGTTTCCAATGTACGGGAAGGCAATGCCGAAGCAAAGAACGTACACGAGAATGTATGCGATGAAGGGGATTCTGTAATAAGGAGAGGTTTGTTGACGATGGGCAAGGAATGTGGCATTGAAAGTGTCTTACTTTGGAACATACTGACACCACTTATAAGTACAGGCACCGTCGGTCACTGAAAGTACAAACAGTTACAGATGGGATTTGTATGTTGCAACTTGCCATTTGGGTTGTACAGGAGATTTTCAGAGTAGAATGGCCACGGGAGGAGGGTTACGTAGTAGACGGAGAACACGACACAGCCAAAGAGGATTTGGATTCGTTTGTCGCTGAAATACATTGTCAGCAAAGCGGTCATACTGATTACTCACATCTTCCCGATCCTTGTGAACCCAATTATCAGGTATTGTGATACTGAGAGAGCACATGAAGCGGTTTCAATGTATCCCCCGTAAACGATCGCTTGATGCGATGTCCAGTTGTACATGGCAATTGTGAATACAGAACAGAGAGACTCAATGTTCACGGCGATTGTCTGGATGACAAACCACAAGTAGATGCAGACAACGGCAGCCCAACGATCAAATGGAGGGACTACTACATCGGAATCTTCTTTCTTCTCATCAATAACTCCAACATAATCTTCAACGAAGTAGAAGAAGATCATGGCAGCCATGACAATCATCACGATGGACATGACGAATGCTGGGGCGGTGTAGACGTCGAGGTCGATGGCGTTGAAGATCCGAACTCCATCTCCAATGAAAGCAAATGCCGTTTGGAGAATAGGTCCCGTGAGCATTCCAGTGACCTGACTGCCAGTTGCAAGGGAGACTGCGGTGTTTCTGTCTTCCAGAGTAGAACAAGCTGACACATAAGCCCTCAGAGCTGACAGATTCCCTGCTCCGAACCCGATCAGCACCCTCGAGACCAACATCAACCATTGCACTTCCCAGCTGATCGTCGGTAATATTCCATAGAGAATGTTTCCTGAATATGTATGATTGTGATGTATTTTTAGAAACCAAACAACATCACGTTTCACTCACCTACACAACAAAAAACAAGACCGGTGGCGACTGGAACTTTGAACGACTCTGTTTTCTGTGTCCATGTGCCGAAAATCGGTGACCCGACTGCCTGTCCTATACTGAAGCTTGCCAAGATGATTCCGAAGAATGGGAGTTCAGCGGAGGGGTCGAGCTAGAAGGAAGTGATAAGGATGGTAACAAAGAGAACATGTGAACGTACTTTGAGAAGGTACGGCCACATTGAAGTGAAGTATAGTGAGCCTTGAAGGCCACAAAAGTACTGGATGAGGTTGGCAAACCATAGTGACGTCCAGTTGGTTTTCCGGGTGTCTAGGTTGGTGCTGGAAGAAGGGAACATAAGAAGGAGAATGATTGGAAAATGAATAGTAAAGTAGGCTTCTAGACAAGGTAAAATCTCAGGTTACAACAAACACTCACTGTGAACTGGAAACCGTATACGACTTCAAGGATCCCGTATCAAAATCAGCAGACGGATGCATGTTTTCAGTGCTCCAACATTCAACTTGCACACTTTTATTTGTATCGGTGTTGCGGTTGATTGGTTAATTGTAATTGCACAATCTGAACTATTTATGATAGTGATGATAGGGAGGGGAGACACAAAAAATGAATGATGAACTGAAAAGGGAATGATAAGAAAGGGTGAGAAGAGGGTGCTCGATTGGATTAACTATGTGACGGGGGTGACAGGAATGCATGTGTTTGTAGCGGAATTTTCAGTATAAATAGAAGACGAATTGCAGGGGATACAAAAATCATACAAAAATCAAATCGAGAAGTGCACCGTGGCCAGGGAGAAACAAGAAAAGTGCAAAAACAAAAGTGGCAAAAGGATTATGAGAGGACACGACGGAGGAAGAGGAAACGAGGAGGAGGAATCAAAAAAGTGAGGGGAAAAGGATAACTGGAGGTCATTTCGTGTAAGGACATTTGCAGTATTGCAACGCCCGGTAAACAGAATGACAGAAAGCGAACCTTGGGGGTCACTGTGAGCAAATAAACAAGCTAGAGAGCGAGCGCCTGGAAAACATTCGTACAGAAGAATAAGAGGTAGTGATGATAAAAATAAACCATTTGGGTGGAGGAGGCTGCACCACCTTGTAGTTTTTTAGTGGTAAAGAACGTTGTTTCCTGGCCGTTCGTCTCTCTTCGTTCCAGTCCGTCATAGTCATTTACACAGTTTTTGTTTTGAAGTGAAAGGGGGTGGAGACGGATCTCTGACTGTCCTGACTGTCTAAATGACTTACGGACTAGTTAACTAGTTACAGGTACACCGCAGGGGGACTTGGAGAATACGAGTTTATTCGGACGGTGGATGAAAATTGAAAAGATACGGAAGGGGAGGAGCCAAGTGTTTAGATGCAGATCTTGTTCAATTTGAACTGAAATGTGATCTTTAACTTATAAGGAAGGGTCTAAAAGTGTCAGATTCATTTTGGTCACAACAGAGATCATAGAGATTTGTTTTGATCGTTCTGACCAACCGGGTGATCGGTTTTAGTGCATTTTGGGAAGACAAGGTATTCAGAGGATTTTGGAGTTTCTAGAACTAAAACTCAAAATGCATTCGAATCCAGTCACACTTTCTGAAAGCTCTGAATCACTAGGGGAACCTCTTGGTGCATGACTCAATTCCCCTGTGAAAAAGTAATGTGTAAAAGACAGAACAACTTGGGTTTCTTTCAGGAAATGTCTCCTTTATCAAAGGGAAAAGAATGAAAAATGAAGAGATTTAGAAGAAAAAAGAGAGTTGGTCCATCAAAATCGGTCAGGAAAACTGGAAAAGAAGAAAATGAAAAAAAAGAAAGGTGTGAAAATGAGGAAAAGGGGAGGAAAAGTGGAAGGAAAAGGACATGAGAATGGAATGAAATGAAAATAGGAACACAGCAGAACGTAGATTCAGTCTTTCTTCTGCTGCTGCTGAGAAGTCGGAGACGGAGCAATATCGAAAAGATGTTTGGGATGGAACCACAGACATCGCATCGTCGTCTGCATCTCGCTAATTTCCCCGCTATACTCGTCCTCGGCGGCCACGGACGCCGGGAGGCATCTGTTGCCGTTGCTGCAATCGAAACTTTTTGCGGTCGGGTCTCGTTACTCATGAGGATTATGAGAAAAGGTTCACACGATGTCATACCGAGATTCAACGTCATCCGACCGTTCTTTGGTTTGTTTTGATTTGGTGGTGTTGGAATGCGAGTTGGAGTTCGTGTTGAGGTTTGTAAAATCATTCATTGAGAATCGTTGGTTTGTCATTGAGGTTTTGGAGGTTTTGAGGCTTTGACTCTTTCTTCCATTGTTGTTGGCTCGATCCTTCATTCGGTTGGCCTTCAACTCATTCTGAAAACGTTCTTTGTTATCTAGTATGTTCTTTAGGTCTTGGTTTTCTAGAGAAGTCGAAAATATTAGAAAATCTATAACTGGAGGCACATGCCATTTAGGACCTGAAGGTGCAGCAATATAGAGACATTCAGGACAGAGAACAGATTAGAAACTCTATACATTTTGGTGTAGGAACAGTTGTACTCTACCCGTTCAAACTGGTACGTGATTGTACACTTATTACTGTTAAACTTTTGTTACAGACCCGACAATAAACTGTTCGTTCTTTCTAACCTCAACCTTCCCACAGTACTGTTCTCAAACCCGAAATCCTAACCATTCTAATCTGTATCAAGTCATGTTTTGCCATCTGCATCTCGAACCACTCATCATCATCCTCATCCTCCTCCAAATGATGCCGGAATGTATTCAACTTTGGGATTCGGAAGCGTCGGAGGTAGGGCGAGGCGCAGTGTCCACCTGAAATCCGGTTTTTGCAGTGTTTCACTTGTGGGTGATAGGAAAGAGTAACCAGAACTATTTGATCCCGACTAGATCAGTCACATGTTTCTTTCTTTTGTTATTGATAGGTCGTCGGTCCAGACAAAAACACACTCATGTGGGAAAGGGAAAGAACAAAAAAATGAAAGAGGAGGGGGGGGGGGTGAAAATAACAAAAACATCCAGAGATTATGTAAATTGAGTGTGTGGGAAGATGGATCTAGAGAAAGGGAACTCACCATTCACGTCTCCGGTTTCAGTTGGCGACGATGCTGGCTCCATGGAAGTGGACTGAACGTGATGCGACGATGTCGAGAAGAAGCGTGACATGTTGATGCAGAATGAACTAGGAATCGGCCCCTGTGGACCGCCGTATCGATGCTGCAAATCTGTTCGGTGCTGGTGGAGATGGAGCAGCAATGGGCGGCAGCACGGAAAAAGTAAGAAGAAGAACGAGGCGAACCCAAGGAGAAGATGGCAAAAAGAAGAAGACAAATAGGGACGGCGAGAAGTTGATAAGCCGTGCCAACTGCTAAGCCGGAGCGCGGTCAAGTGACTTACGAACGGAAGAGGAAAGGGGGAAAAAGTAGGAATGTGTCGGAGAGGAGCAGAACTTTTCGGGTTTCCTGCCGCTGCCATCGGATGAGGAGGAGATTTATTCGGTCTCGGTGAAAAAGAGAATGGGGGGACCTATTTGTGGTATGCGAAAAGTGGAAGAAGGGGCGGATGAGGGGAGGGGGAAGGGCTGCCCCGAGTAAGAAAAAGTCGTAAAATGAATGTGCGCCAAGGTTTTATGAGCATGATGACTCGATTCGGTCACTTGGCTCTTTGCGAGAAATGGAAATGGAAATGGATGTGCGAGAGCTGCTGCAAGTACAGAATTGGTCGAATGGGGTACGGTAGATTGGGTGTTTCGCAATTGGGGACCCTTTGAAGACCTTTGTTTCCTGGCAAAAAGTAGCTGTACCAGTCCAGTCCGGACCAGTCCGTTCACTGATGAAAAGAACAGAAGCCATCAAATGAAGAAGAGCATGAATTGGCGATGAGCTGCGAATGGGGAATGAGATCAAAGTGTCACACTCTTCGCTCATCTCTCATTTAGTCTCTATCACGAGGTGTCACAAGTTTTGCGCGGCGCTCAGAGAGTGTTGACATAGAAGGATATATCTAGGGATACTCGTGCGTTTGTGAAATAAATTAAATTTTATTTTCGGTGCCTTGCGGCTCCACAAAAACGAGAATAAAAGCACGTGTGTACGTAGAGATCCAGGTCTAGGAGAACCAGTGGGGTACGCATCGAAATGAAGTGCGAAAAGCGCAGTGGAAAACATGTGGCACTCGTTTTGGAGGGGCAGACCCGAATGTCCAAGTTTATCGTCAAGCGGGGGCACACTAACTAATAAAAATTTGTGGGCGCATCGGGGCGCGCCGCTTCTGGAAGAGGAAGCCGAGCGGGGAGAGAGTTTGGAATGAAGTGGCGCCGGGCACACGATGGACGGGTCATTTATGTGATGTCGTAGCAGCGGGGCTGTTGTTGCGACTTGACTTTGGCGACCAACTCGACAATGAAGAAGTCAGATTCGAGGAAACATGGGGGGATGGAATTCTGCAGTGGAAGACAATGGTGACAGCGCCGGGGGCTGCAGCCGGCGACACAACTCTTTGGGGGGGCGAGAAATGGAGGAAGGAAGACGAGGGAAGATGGGAAAAAGATGAGGAAAGATGAGGCGAGAAGGCGAGAAACAATTGAATTGTGTCCATGTTCGCACTTTCCGAAATGCACGGACAGAAATGTGGTGACGTGGCACCCATAATTAAGTTATTTATGCTAACACAACATGTGAATTGGCGCGGTGTCGCACATGAATCCAGACAAAAAACTTCTGGAAAAGTGGCTACACTTTCTTTTCCTTCTTTTCTTTTGCTTTTTCTTCTTTTCAGCTCCGTTCTTATTGTGTTGGTGAGTCAAAGAAATCACTTAAAAAAGACAGGCAACGAAATGAAAACACAATAATTGAGTGCCTTTCTGAACCACTTCTGGCGATAGCGACAAGTGGTTTTAAAGAAAATAAAGATGAAGAAGGTCGAAGTGGGGGTTGGGGATGACAAAAACAAAAGATCAGAAAATCCCTTCTGATCCCTGGTCCCAAGTCCCGGAAGATGTTTGGCACTCTCTATAACAAGCAGACATATCGAATCAGACTCCACACACTTTCCGCATATAAACATACCTTTTGCTGTAACAAACATTTATTCCCGACGCTTATTCTATGTGATGTTGTGCACCTTTGAAGGTGATTTTCTGGAATCGGAAGACTTTCTCAACTACGTCTTGCATCCGATGACCTTCTTGGAACTTCCCATTCACCTCTTCGGAGCTTACATTATCATTTGGCACACCCCAAAACGAATGTCTGGGGTAAAAAGTGCCATGTTGTATTTACATTTTTGGAGTGCGTTCTTTGACATCAATGTTAGTATGCTGCTAACTCCATACATGCTGGTCCCACTACCAGCTGGGTACTGTCTAGGAGTTCTCACATTCTTTGGTGTCAGCACTGCAGTTCAATGTTACTACGGGATCAGTTGTTTTGCTGGTAACATAGCTTTCGGGCTACTAAAGACAGACTGTAACATGTTTTCAGTGATGGCAGTAGCTATCCTTGTGTTCTTTGAAAACCGCTACAATGCATTGGTTGTCGGAGGACATCGAGCTTCAAACAGGAAAGTTTTCCGCATTTGTCATATCGGCTTGAACTATGTTCTTGCTTGCTCTTTCCTACTACCCAATTACCTAAACCTTCCAACTCCAGAGGATGGAAAACAGTTTGCTCGATCTGTAAGTGTCTGCTGCTATTGTGAATTTCAAGACGCCACTTTCAGAAGCTCCCCTGTCTACCTGATTCTATCATAAACAACCCGAACTTCTTCACATTGGAACTCGACATCTGGGTCATCAGCGTAACCGTCGCTGCCACAATCGTCATCCTTGCCTCTCAATCCTTCTATTTTGTATTTGGAATCATTGGTTACTTCCTCTCAAACCGAACAATATCCCAGGGGACCAAGAAGCTTCAGAAGACTTTTTTCGTAGCTCTCTGCATCCAAGTAACCATTCCGTTGACAGTTTTGATACTTCCTCTGAGCTCTATGATGTACAGCTTTTGGTTTGACAGTTTCAGTCAGGCAGCTAACAACTTTTGCTTCTTGGCAATCTCAGCGCATGGTTTACTGTCTACAATTGTTATGTTATGTGTTCATAAGCCATATAGGGAAGTTGTAGTGTGTATTGTTCTTCGGAAGAGTGTGAAAAGCTCAACAGTTCAGAGCACAAGTGTTGTTCGGCGATTCACGATCAGTTAGAAATGATAATTATAGGTTGAGTAAATCTGAACTTTATAAAGATTTCTAAAAGACAAACATGACGTTATCTGTTAGATATCTTATCCATTCACAAAGTTTTAACAGCTGTCCGTGCCACGTGTCACCTGTTTGCACCTCCCCAAGCACACAAACGATTGACACCTCTCATATAAAGATGGTTTCATGCTGTGAACCACTTGTCTCGTCTGTATTGTTCCAAAAGGTGTCACATGGGTCGAGGCAAGCAAAGTGATGATGAAGAACATGAATAAAACAAACCACCCCTCCTCCCATATCCACTCTAAACAGACAAATTCATTCGATGAAAGTCATCGTCGTCACACGGATCAGATGAGGCATGAAATTGTACATGCGCGAGGACACTGCACTGGAGAATTGACGAGTAGGGGCGATAATCTGGTGATCATCTCATTAGGGGTAACACGGATAACAGACTGGATAAGTGATAAGAAGGTGTGCAGATACTATCGGTTGGGAAAGTGTGGGAATGAATGGAAGTAAACGGGTTGGTGCCAGCTGTGTTCAGAGTTTGGATTTTGAAGAAGCCAACTCGAGATTTGATGTACATACAAGAAATACATGATTGGATTCAGAATTTAACGAGATTAAAAAAAGCCTTTTGCATCAACTCCTCAAAATCAAAACCTGGTCTAGAATCAGCACATTCTCTTCTATACCATACCTAATTTTCAGCACACAAATGTGTTTCTCGGCCTATCCTTTCTCTGAATGAACCCCATCCCTTATTGAGTCATAATCCCCCGTGTCCGTTCTCGTACCTGTTCCCCAATTTCAAACCAGCGCATCCCCGTTTCTCGGCTGCTGCCATCTGTGAGCCATGACTAATTGAGAAGCAAGCACCTGGAGACCGCCCGTGTGTGTCGGAATCGGACCCTGAGAACACCCTAATCAAGTGCCGTATGTTCTGCGTGATTACGCAACACGCGTATCGTTACTGCTACCGTATCCTAATCTGGTCTCCGTTTCTTGTGCTAATGTATACACATCCAGGTAGGGGCATATGGATGAGGACTGTTCTGGTATGAGCTATCCAATGGATCAGATTTCCTTTGCCTAATATGAATCCTGGGATGGAAAGGATTGGTCAGATAGATCGGATCGCATCATCGGATCCTCCCGGAACAATTAAAAGTGTGAAATTGAAATCAAAACTGGATGGCGTGTAGTAGTACACAAACATATATGTACCCGTCTAAACATAATAGAGATAATAGCCCGGTGTGTCAGGTATCAAACAAGAAGCAAAAGGGCACCTCGGTAATTGCGCATCGGGCACCAGCGATTGACCGTTTTGCTCCCCCGCAGCGGAGGTGTCAATTAATTGGTTCTATTAGCAACGGCTTGAATGGACGGACACAATGCTTCCGATAGACACCAGGTACACTCCGGATCATGTTTTGACCTTTAAGAAGGTGAGATTAGCAAAGTTAGTTGGGTTAGTCCCCATTCAGATACAGTACGCCCGATGGATCAAGGTGTCTTGTCTTTTGTGTTCAGCTGATTAGAGCTGATTATTTACAATGAGGAGAAGATGACCGTGATGAGAAGAAAGAAGAAGAAGGTGTCGATAAATTGCTAATGGATTCCCTCTTCACTCCTTGCTGATCTTCCGCCGATCTACCGTATCAACCCCTAATGGGCTGGGTGTTGGATGCTGTGACAACACGAATTAGTGACGGTGATAAGTGATAAGAGGTTGCCTCCTTAGGTATGTAGCCAGTCTTGGTTGCTTTCAGATCCCTTCTAGGGTCGGGAAACAAAAGACCTCATATGACTTTTTGGATGACTGCGCCTGCATTGCATCCATCCGAGAGAGCCAGGTATTGGTGAGATATTGGATACGACGAGACCGACACAAAGAGCTTTTGCCTCTTCCTGTCCATACATACACAAACCACCACTCACTCAGTTTAATGAGCGTGTAATTCGACATCAAACCAATAAGCGATATGGATGTGCTGAGTTCCTGGAATACCTGATGATGCTCACCGACCAGAGGGCACTTACCGTAGCCCGCAATGGATACAGATACGCTCTACCGTTTGCTTGCTCCAATTACAAGACGGACAAACACTTTAGCGAACACCTCGCAGGGCAAGCACATAGGTATCTTCTGAGTTGACACCCAATCTGAACTCACTTGCCTCAAGTACTATTCACCTACTACACCTTGTTGCGCAACGCACCAATCCATACAGTATCATCTTGCGAAACAAGTTTAGAAATACTATTTATTAGATCTGTAGATAGAAATCATACATTCATAGATGTACAGGTTGTAATAATATTACAAGAAATAATACATTTGGGTAAGAAGAGTCTATCAGATGAGCGCTAAGACACCGCTAAAAGGGGAGGAATGCTTGGAACAGAAAGAAAGTGAAGGGGATGAATGACTGAGTGGGGAAGCGGTGTAGCACACATCTGTAGAGTTGTGAGGATGCAAAATGAAAAGAAGAAATCTGGAACTGAGGTTCAATGTGGTGGCAAATCGGAGAGATAGTGGAGGGAAGGTACAATGGAGAGAGATAGGGGTACCGGATTGAAGACGGACGGAGAAAAAGGAACGATCATGAGAGTTTTGACTGACTGAGAAGACTGGATGAGGGAGAGAGGGAGCATCTACAGGGAAACATATCTAACATAAAGGAAATCATTCTGACTGGGAAGTGGTTGACTTGGGTGATGAGTTGAGGTCTTCCACCTTGATGATCCCGGTCATATTTAGGTTCAGTGGAGAGGCGCTCTTCTCACTTCTATGATCCTCATCAACTGCTTCATCTTCCAATTTGGCACTTGGCTCCTCTTTCTTCACTTCTCTCTTCGGAGACAGAGACTCGTTGGAGCAAGGTGAGCATTGCGAAGGGGAAACTTCCGACTTGATGTTGAGGATCTCGTCGATACTGAGCTTCGACCGTTTCTTGATCCCTGTCTCCACTTCTGGTTCCACGTTGATCACAGGATTCTCCTCTCTGTCGGGACCCCGAATCATTTCTAACAGCTGCTGTTGGAATTGGAACATTGCTGGATTGAACATGAAGCTGGCAGCAAGCATGTCGAACTGTGGGAACATCTTTGGAATCAGATTCTGCGGGATTTTCGGAATTTGACACTTGCTCAGATCCTTTGGCTCGTCGACTGGGCTCGGAGAGTCGGTCATTGAGTCATCGAAGTCATCGTCTGATTCTGATTCCGCGGAGATCTTGTGTTTCAACTCATTGCTTGTGATGTTTTGTCTGAAAAAGGAAACGTTGAGGAGAGGGGAATGAAATGAATACGCAAGGCAATTATGGTCTCAATTCCAGATTATACATATACACAAGACATAATACGTGAGGTCGAGAAATGGTCGCTGATCCCTTTTTAATTGTCTACTCCCAACTGCCACCTACACCTAACCCATGTTCAACTCACTTGTTCTTGGCTGCCGCTGCTCTGTCTCGTTGCCTCCTGTTCTTGAACCAATTGCCAACTTGCATCTGAGTCAATCCCGTTGCCACTGCCAACTCCTTTTTCTTCGGTGGATTCGGATACGGATCATCCAGGTAGAACTCTCGGAGCAGGGATCTGGTTCGCTCCTTGAAGCAATGCGTCTTCTGCTCTCCGTCCCAGATGGTTCTTGGCATTGGGTACTTCTTGCGGACACGGTATTTATCGACGGCACAAAGGGATCTGGAACAAAAGAAAGGATGAAGGATGGTCCCGAAAACGGATTATCTTTGTGTTTATAAACATAATCATGGCTTGTTTCGCCTGTTCGCTTCTCCGAGTCAATCCGCCCGGTGCACATATGGCTCGTGTTCTTTAGCTCTTTAGCCGTTTAGCCGCAAAAATCAACGCCAATCTAGTAATTAGAGGGCGCTTCCTTGCGACACGACATGACAGACGGCATGCGAAGGCGTCCAGCACCTCTAAAAGCTACCCATCCTCGCTAACCTTTAGGTGTCAAATTTGTCCGACAGTGGTTCGTACCCTCAACCCATCCAACCGCGATTAGCACGCATTTACCGTGCCCGGTGTTGTCTTCTTCATTGTGGCTAATAGTGTCGTCGCGCCGCTACTTCAAAAGACCGAATGACTACCGTAATCATTGAGACTTTCGGGTCGCGACTCTTCAATGGTATCTGTCTATCTATCGGTATCTATCGGGGTGTAACAAGGGAGAAGAAGAAGCGAGAAAGACCCCCGGCGCGTCGTTTGCTTCAACGCAAATATTGTCCGACAAGATTGAAAGCAAAGGGAGCCGGCTCCTTTCTTCTTCTCCTTCTCACCCGCAGTGTTACGGTAGGGCTCACACTAATGATATCTGTCGCGCAACTCGAGAAGTGGAGACAATGAGCGAAATGAATGAAAAACGACGGGAAAACGAGAGGAAAACAAACTCACTTTCCGCGGTTCTTCTCCTGCTCCCGGTAGTGTGCTTCGTGCCACATCTCCTGAAGCTTCGGATGCGACTTTTGGGAGAACTTGTTGTTCTCCAAAATGGAATACAGCTCACGGAAGTTGCCCAAGTGGAAGCAGACAAGTGCTCGGGCTCTCAGAATGGTTTCATTACCAGCAATCTGGAATTGAGGACAGTTATAACAAGATGGAGCCTTGGTGTTCCTTACCTCTTGAGCTTGTTGAGGTGGAATGGTCCAGAGGAACCGTGCGAGTCTGTCGACATCTCCGTCTGTCTCGAGTGTTTCGCATGTCTTGATAATCTGAAATTGATGATAGAGTCTAGAGTCTCAGTTTTCAATCAACTCCTGCAGGCCCCACTTTCTTTCCCAATCAAAACTGTGTAACAAGAGATGATGATGAAGAACTCGTCGGGTTGCACTTTTTTCTGTTGCAAAACGGCGAGAAGAAGAGGAGACAAAAAGCAATAAAGTTATGAGAAGACAAGGAGCATGATTGGATTGAGTGGCGGAAGGAAAGTGAGGAGAGAGGAAAAGATACGTTTCAAATCGTTTTAGATTCAGATTGAGTTTCTGAGTTTCTCGCTTCCATCTCCCCATCATCATCTAGTTTCTTGTTTCTATTCTATTCCCCTTCTCCCCCAATCCTAACACTTTTTCGGCAAGGCGGCGTGACTCTTTGATGGGTCACTGACGCCCGTGACACATCAGTAGCGACACCAAAAAGCCGATGCGCCAAAGGCATGATGACTCCTAAGTAATCAAACAAAAACTGACCTGTTCGGCGTTCAGATTCGAGGTAGTCGGTGATGAAGGAGCAGCGAGGGACGGGATGATTGACGGCATACTCGGGAACAACGAAGAGTTGGGGACGGCGCCAGAGGACTGGAGGGCTTGGAGCATGGCGAGACTTCCCGGTGGGAACATGGTCCCGAGTTGTTGGGGGAAGTTGCCCAGTTGTGACACCATCTTTTGGAACTGTTCCGCGGGGAACATGATCGGAAGAGGGTCAGTCTAGGAAGAAAAAGTTGAAGCTTGTCAGGTTCAGATTCAGAAGGTGGGAAAGAAGAAATTGAATCGAATGGGGAGGGGTGGGATGGTATGGTTGAATGTGTATGTATGCGCTCGCAACGAATCGCTCTAATGATATGGGGCGGAGTCCAGTGGCGCGCTGTGGTTGGCTGCTGGCTGAGAGGAACCCCGCCCATATCGGAGATGCGAAGAGAGAGACACGATACTTCTTCGCCCGGGCGTCCTTGTCCCTGGGGTGGGTAAGTGAGTATCATTAGGAAGCTTTTGTTTAACTACGAAACTAATCAGGGGCACAGCGACTGGGAGACGTTGATGGCGACGATGAAGACGATGACGATGGGGGCGACGCGGCTGCTTTCTTCCGCAGGGGATAAGGAGGCGACTACAATTAGGCAATAGGGAATGGAATCGGAAGTCTTCAAACTTTTAGTTTTAGCTCTAGATCTTTGTATCCCTGGTATCTGGTATGGCCTCCTTCCCTCCTTCCGTTTGCAATCCATCCAGGACCCCTGCTCACTTAGCACTCATGATCTCACCCAAGTGATACCCGAGGTGTCAATCGATGTCCCGTGGCATCTGTGTTCTAGTTACTCTTCCTTCCTACCGTATACCATGACATTGAAGAAGTTGATGATGAGAAACAAAAACGAGTACTCTCGGGGGCGCCCCAACCATCTCGATGGATGATTTGAAAGACGCCTGTCTCTGTTCTGTCCTCCCACCGCTAATGGCATTTATTTAGTGTTTCTGTTTCTCGCCCCCACTTCTTAGTTTTTCACTCCTTCACACCGCCATCCTCCCTTGACTTGCCCATTAATTGTTTTCAGTCAATTTCGGACCCTATAAGTGGCAATGACAGCTCGCTTGAGTGATTAATTGATTAGTGTGGCCAGTGGAGAAGTTGGAGGGATGTTTTGAAGAAAGGGAAGGTTCCGGGATAACCATCAACTACTACTAACTACCGTGGCCGTATCAGTGTAATACAGTGGGTCGTGACATGATCACCACCGTCTCTTCCACATCCATCCATCCAAACCTTGACCGTCATCGCCTAAGCCTTTTAGCGCGCGCCAACGATACCAGGATTAAGAGTCATGTGGAAGAAGGAGAAGAGAGATAGCAGTCGTGTTACGATCTAGTCTTTCGATTCTGATGCTGATGATGTATTACAATCGAATCGATACGATACACATATCAGAACCGGAGTGTTACAACACTTTGTTTGCTCCTTCCCCTCTCGCTTCGTTTCTCGGGCTACCGTAATCCAGAAACGAAACTCGATATTGTTACGTAAAAGGCGCGGATTAGGAATGACTAGAGCCAGAAAGAGTCAGGCGAAACGGCTCGAGTTACAGTATCAGTTAGCTGATCACCATTTCTGGGGACAGACGGGTAAAAGCTCAATTAGAGAAGGAGATGCTGGGGCTCTCAATTAGTGACATGGCTACCAGACTAATCGTCATCTGCATCATTCATTGTTGCGTAACGTCCGGAGAAGCTACCGCCTCTCCCCCACCCCCAAACCACTCGACACCGGTGTCAGGATGTTTCAATTGGGTGTAGGACCCCCTAGTCCACTCATCCTCCTGTTATCCAAATATTACGCCATAAGCTAAGCCAGTAAAACATGTGCTCTCTTCCTACTCATCCAGTTTAATTGGCTACAATTGACTCACGCCATGGGATTAGGATGTACGGGGATGGATGGATTGAGAAATCAGAAATCGGAGAGCTTCATCTTACCCCAAAACGGGACCCTTCGGATCCTCGGCGTCGCGTGCTCGATCATTAGCCTCATCATCGTCATCCGATGGTACTTATATGTATGCCTAGGCATAAACTTTCGTGTACACTCACTTGCAAACAGATATCACCCGGGGCTAGAAGTGAGTGCGCGGAACAAGTGTGCGTAAGGTATTTGTGTGTCTCTCTGAGCAGGAGCCCAGAGAGGGACCTCCTGATCACTATCCATACATTGTTGTTCGGCCGTTTGACCTATTTGTGCACCCCCAATAATCCGTGTCAACTTCCGGTCCACCTCGGACTAATAGCTCTTCGAAGTACAATTGGGGAAAAGCAAAAGGCTCAGCTAAAGGTTAGAAGTTTCAAAACGGCTGGCTCGACTGGTCCCGGAAGCTATTATCCGGCTCCGGCTCAGGCGAGAAGATTGGGGAATTCGACCTTTGGTAGATCTCGCAGAACTGTACTTAAAATTACGCCACCTCTCCGGAGAGGTTTCGATTGAGCGTTTGGATAAGAGGATTAGTCTAAAATAACAAGGGATCCCTTCGTGCCTCCTGGTGAGAGCTGCCCCGATACGATCTTGATCGTTTAGACCAGGTGGTTGGATGAGCATTGCGTCGTCGTGTCGACTCGTGTGGCCAACGTCGAGGTGTGTATCTTGTATCTCATTTTCACCAGAAAAAGAAATTCGATCGGACACCCCCGATGGGGCATCGACATCTCGCCATTCCAAATGTGCTACGGTAATTGAATGCTCATAGAGACCACCGCGCCACTTCGGCTCTGAAAAGACAAACACAGAACTTGAGCAGCAATTGGGTGAGGATGGGGAGAAATGAGCACACTAGAGCAGTGATATAACAAGTGTTGCTGTGCTCTTCTTGCGCTGTTGGTGCTTGCTACCGTATCCTTCTCTCTTTCGGCAATTGCGACTACTATACGAGCCGCCAGAGAGAGTGAGCGCCGGCCGCCGGTTTCAAGTGAAGAACAAGAAAACGAGGGAGAAATAGAGAGTGATTGTCCTTCTTCCTTGCTTTTCCCCCAATCAGCAAACATCATGTGATAGTACTTTGGTGTCGAACACTTCTCACAAGAGCCACCGGCTTCTTCTCCATCCATCTCCTTCTCACACCAGGAGTCATTCCATTTAGGGGGAAACGCTCCCGGTGCCCCTTTTCATTCAAGCCCCGCCACAATTGTCATTCAGGCTGCTACTATGCTACCTATTGTTAATACAACTTCCGGCGGTGTATACCAAAAGACGGCCCCGTCTTTCAGACCTACCTTTCTTATTCTTCCGGGGCCTTTCTTGAGTCGGCTACTGATTCATAGGGAACGATTGCGGGAAACAGGGGCGTTTACATTATATTATACACAAACACACAAAAGGGAATACTCAAATGAAATAATTAAAATATTATGAATGGAAAAAGCATTGATGAACCAATGTGACGAAGAGAAGAACCCATGGAGCCAAGTTGAGGGATGCCTTGGTAGTTGTCTGAACGTTGGAAGATGGAGTCGTGGCGGGTGTAGTGGCATTGATAAAGTTCTCCGGAACGAACAACCGGTCATTGTAGGTCAAAAGCAAGTCCAGAATCGCTCCATTCGTCCATCCAAAACCATCCTGCACATCGTACTCTCCACCGGAACCAGGTTGCGGGTAGCTGCCGATCACGTTGTACTGAAACATGGTAATTGCCGATTGATTCCATTATTCTGGAGCAGACGCGGCAAGCTGTCATGCCAGATTTAACAGATAGAACAGATTTATGCTAATTTGTACACTTTCTCGCCACAACTCCTTTCATCGCAACACTAGAATTTGCGCAAAGAAAAGTAGGAGATGAAGAAGAGCTCAAGAGTTGCTGACAGACGGCGGGTTCCAATAGACACACCACTACATAAGTGCTCCATAATTGACACGAGCAGCATGTGTGGATGCGTCGGAGGGGGATACTGTAGATAAGGGGATCTAGGGATCTGTGTGTCAGATGCTGCCACGTCATAAGAACAAGGGGGACACGTGTTATTCTAAGATTCGTATCATACTCAGAGTAGTGTCTTCTGAACAGGATATCGTTGAACAAGATACTCCACCTGCTCCTTTGAAGCTCCCCGCGTAATTGCAACCAATCCATGATACCAGATGGTTCATATTTCTTCCCACTATTGTATCATACTTGGTATAAGGTGTGAATGACACCTAGTTAACAAGAATGAACATGCCACTGTTCCATGTTTGCTTAACAGTTGACTGAAGGCGGCAGGGGAGCATGTGAATCATTTGGTTCTTCCGATTCTTTCGATCCAAATGACTTCTCTTCTCATTGCGATTGTCTTTCTTTCACTCATAGAATTCAGTAGACTAAACGATGGGTGTCGAACAAGAAGAGGTGTGGAAGAACAAGAAGAAGAAGAAGGTCATGATCATCGATAAGTGGTGCCAATCAAACCAATGCCATTTTGGCGCATCGAGACGAGACCCATTGTCGTACGGTTCGGAGTGGGGAAAGAACCGCTTTAGTCAAGAGATACTTCACTCTTGTCGCTGCCAAAACACCGCGTCTCTTTCCCTATTTATTCGCGCCGCCACAGTGACACGCCGAAAAAGACTGATGACCTGAACCGTTTCCTTCCGGGAATGAGATGGTTTCCTCTTCCGGGGGACCCGTTTTGTCACCTGTCCGTCGAGTGACTAAGCCGAGAGATAAACATCTACATGCTGCTGGACCATTAACTGCTGCAGACAGACACTATCACGATTAAGGTCATGGCGGATTAGTGACGAGAGTGAGGTAACGAGTCAACACATGCGAACGTAATGGACTGCGGGGGCATGTTATTCCTTTGTACACCTGTTACCACCCACTTTGTCTGAATCGCTTGTCACTCAATTCACAGTAGGGATATGCATATGCAGATAGCGATGCATTGGCTCAGCGCATGACCCTCGGCTACCGTAGTTGGCGCTTCACACACGCGATTTAACACAATCTGCATAATCGCAAGAATAGCAGAGCCAGAGGATGCATGTGAAGAGCTTATGTTGGGGGGATGCGGGACCCTCTTAAAATCATATTTACATGTGATTTGGAGTGGGAAAGGAAAATAGAAAGGAGACAGAGAAGGATGTATAGTGATGATTATGATGATGATGGTCCCTTCCCGTTTCCCCCATTCTATACACAACTTTCTCAACTTTCTCAAGGGATCTTTCTTACCTTCTCCCACATGTGACCAGTCTCTGCAAAGACACGGAAGTTGCCGAGAACCCATTTGGAGGCGATCAGGAATCCCTGCAAAAAGAAACAGATGTTAGCACTTCTTTAGGCGGCTGGCTTTGAGGGTTCTTCCGGTTTAATTAGGTGAAAACACAAGAGAACAGGTAATAATCCCGGTAACAGTCACAAGTGCGGGGATCCAAAGGATCCCAACAGATTGGTTTTCACACTACAGGAGGTGACAGACAGGGAACAGTTGGTGGGCTCTTGTAGTTGGATACAATGCGTATAATTGACATGCTCATTGGACAAGTGGGTGATGGTTAGAGGGGAAATACCGGAAAGAATAACTAAACAAAAAGAGGGTCCCCGTGTTTTACTATCAGATCTCTTGGGATGTTTGGAACTTCGTCGTCAAAACAGTGTCTCTTCTTCTGAACTTCTTCTGAACTCTAAGAACTCCCGTGTACCATTTGTATACCAGCCAACCAATTACTTATTTACACAAAGAAACAAGCCACCCTACACTCGAATTGAGTGTTCACTCATCTCAACCACCCTGGGAACCGAACCCAGAACTTTGATTACCTTGTCTTGCATTTCGGGATTCGCCGACTTTCTCAATCCCTCAATGATCATGTGATTGTTCGGACTCCATCCATTCGGGAAGTCCCATTGTTGATCGCTTTCTTGAGACATTGAAGATGGAATTCCTCCCGGATAGTTGAAGACTCCCATTTTCTAAAGAACCAAGTTACATTTACAGTTGATTCAGTGGTCAAATCTTACATCCATATAGTCAAACACCTTTTGTGACTTTCCAGTATTCAAGGTATTGTAGCAGTTAGTAAAGAGAGGAACTGCAGTACTCGTGTAGAACCGTGGGTTATGAGACTGAGTTCTTATATTGTAATCGTACCAAGTTCCATCTGTTCTATTGTAGAAAACATTCTGTACAGTATCCCGGAACACTGCTCTCTTATTCCGGAAGATCTGGGAACTGTTGGTATCCCCAACTTGTTCGTACAAGTACTCCATAATATCCATATTCCAGCAAAGCAATCCATTCAAGTCAACAGGGAGAACCTTGGTGGTCTCGATGGCAGTAAGGGACTTATAATCAGAGAACCAACGAGTCGAGAAGTCCCAACCGGATTCAGCGGCACTGGCGAGATCCTGGAACATTTTCTTGTTAGTAGATCAACTCTCTTTCTTTTTTACCTGATAAAACTGTTGCTTGTCCGCTCCATTTGCCAATTTCGCAGAGTTCTGTGTATCAACCCGATAAGATTCTGGTCTTGGCACATTGCTAGGTGTTTTGTACTGATAAACCTGATAAGTCTTCCCATCAATTGACACATTTGTCATTCTCTTCTCATTCCAGAAGTTCAACTCCTTCAGAAGAGTCGGAAGCAGCTCCGCAATGAATGTCTTATCATTCGTAGCTTCATACAACTCATAAACCATTGCAGAGAGAAGAGGTGGCTGACTGCGTTGCAAATAGTAAACACGACCGCCATTCGGCACGAATCCATGCTGCTCTACCATAGTTGCCAGGTTTCGAATCATCGCTCTAGTTGTGTTGTACATCTCACATGCAATCAGACCCTGAAGTTCCCGTTACAGATGGCAATGATCATTTTGAAAAAAATACCTTGATAATCCAGTAAGCATCCCAATAGTAAAACTCTCTGAATCTTCCTCCAGGTACTATGAAATGATTAGGGACATAGAGAAGGGAATAGCGAGATGTGTGTTGTCCGATAGTTGGATCTATCTGTCTACACAAGTGCTTCCAGATTCCGTTCAGTTTGTATGCCCATTCACGAAGTTGTGGGTCCGCGATACTGGCAAGTTTTGGCGGCTTCTCCTGCCAATCATCAGGGGTGCAAGATATCAGTTCCGTTCCAGCGGCACTGAAAATGTGGGTCTTTGTTATACAAGGCTCTTCTTCACATCCACCTGCCCGCCTCCCTAAATCGCATTTGTTCCAAAAGGAGAGTGGTCTAACCAATCCTTCGCAACCCTGCCAACTGCCCATCACTATTGGGTTCTCCTCCCCCCTTCATCCGCGTAGGTCAAATCAGTCAATACAAGGAGGCTACGCTGCCAAGAACGCGTCATCCCTATTGGGTCAGATATTGATCTAGGTCCTCATTCGTCTCCTATTCTTCCCTGCTGCCTGGTGACCTGTTTCGTCCTCTATTATTCAATCGGTTTTTGTGATGGAACGGCAAATGACAACAGGTATTTTGAACTCTTCGGGTACTCCTGGATCTTTTCTTAGCTCTTTCTTTTTCTATGAAACTTCCATGAAATTCTCCCTTTAGAAGTCTCTGGGCTGAGTGGTTTAGAAGTGCCATAGTAACACCCCTTTCTAAACTTGAATGAAATACTCAACTAGGAAACCTGATGGCCATCTTTACCAGTGAGTGGTTAGAAGTACAACTCCTTTTTGAATTCGGGAATCTGGGGGGCAATCTTTACCAGTGAGTGGTTTAGAAGGCCCAAAAAAAATCCCTTTTCTAAACTTGAATGAAATGCCCCTTTTCCCTAGTTCTCTCACCTAAAATACTGATCGACAAACGCCTGCACATCACTCTTATTGAGACTGGCAGCCGTTGCGTTTCCAAACTTCCCGTACCAAGCCAAATACACGTTTTCTGAAAGTTTCTCTGCTCTCTTTCTCTTCAGATTGTTTCTTACGTGGCTCCTGCTTCATAGGCATATCGACAAACTCCTTTGAGTCATTGTACAACACATGATAGTTTACAGCATCCAATATAGGTCCGCTGCAGTAGATGAACCTGTGTAAGAATGACGTGGCGTCTAAAGATCATGGAAGAGTGACTTACGAGTTGTTTGAGTTACTCTGGTCGCAAACATGCACCTGTAACTAAGGAATGGAGTGTAATCTAGGCTTTAGGACTCACCTCAACTTGATGGGACCCATTGAGAAGTAGAGCTAAAAGAGGAAGAAGGAACCGGGGAAGCATGAGGTTCTTCTCAATGCACTGTGCCTATTGTTGTTGCCACAACCAACTGTCTGAAAGACGTGAAGTACACGAAAAGCGATGAGCAAACAGTCGAACCTAATGGGAACTGTAACAACTTCCTGGGACGCACGTGTGTTTTATATAGGGCAAAGGTCTGGAAGAAACATGTGAGCGGGAAAGTCGGAGAGGGAATGATAAGACGACTAAAACGTTGTTTTATGATGATGATCACTTTTAAAGACGATCAAAATGTGTTGGTAAGTGATAAAGAAGGGGGAATTCCAATGAGTTGCAAACTTTTGGAATCAGAAATCAGGGAACACAGAAGAAACTAGAAGTGTACACTTCAATGGAGCACATTCATCGAACCATAAGTGAATTGATACGAACATGTTATCATTCTAACTAGGAGTGACTAACTTCTAAAACCTGAAGAATAGTGTTATCAACGAAACAAACAAGAATTGAGTGTTTTTTGAATCCTCCATGAAATCCAAGAAGCTCTGTGAAGAAGAAGAAGAAGGTGGATAGGAAAGTGTCTGGTTTCGAAAGAACGCAGGTGTCCTCTCGTTTTCTTCTCGAAAGATCTAGCTCATGCACCCAGCTCACACCGAGTGGACTAGCTACGTTTGCGATATTAGATTTTGTTATTAAACGAGGGCAAAGAGGCCAGGTGTGAAGAGAAACTTGTGGCAAGAATTGGAAGGAGAAATGTGGGTTTCATGCGGAAAAGCGAGGAGCATCTGTCTTTCTAATAGTTTCTTTTCTTTCAAATTTTGAATTCACAACTGATAACAAGTATGTACTGATAAGAAGAAGAACTTCCATCGGTCGGCATGATCGAGATTATTCAGATTAAATAGAGGCGGGAATAGAACCATTCAAAGGACAATGGGAGCACACCCCGTGTCTGCAAATACAGTGGAATGGTGGGAATGTAGACTTTGGTGACGTTTTTCGGGAAATGTTTCAGCGAATAGGTTGTTATCAGTGCGGGATTCAGGACTGTTTTCCAGTCTGTTCATTGTCTGGGTCTCTTCATAACTGCTACTTTTGCAAAAAGACAGTCCAGTAGAGTTCACATGAATCCAAACTTTCTCAAACTCACGTCTTCCGCGGCGCCCACTCAGCATTGACTCAGCAACATGTGTTTAGATTGGTTCCGTGTCGACGTGTACCTGGAAACATGTAATCAACCTATCGCTAACCTTGTAATCAAGCTAAGGATATCAGGTTACAAAATAACACTCGCTTTGTGTATTAAAAACTCTGCTAACAAAAACCAAGTCTGGTAATGGTTGGGCAAAACATTGTCGCTCGCACACGAAAGACTTTTAGCACCAGGAAAAAGTGTCACACAAAGTGCTAAGGCTTCGAAGATTAGAAGAAGATGAAAGATAGATGTTTGAAAGTTTATGGGCATGGAGACATTAGAAAAAATAAGAAAATGCATGATATAATGAAAGAGACAAATATACAATTGAAACGCTTAGTTTTGAGATCTCGATGGCCCGTTCGTTAAGTGCTATGAATGTTTTGGAATGTTGAGATGGGCAGAAAAATAAAAAAAAAGTAGTGAATATGCGCATAATTTAGTTCTCTGGAATGGTCGACGCCTGACTGTCTTCTCTCCCATGACCGATCTTTTTTGTCGGTGGCCGATCCTCGTCTTCTACTCTTTCCAGGGAGATCGGTGAGCTCAGGATGCTGTTTCTATCAACCTTATCCTCATCGTCGGCCAGCATTGTCTTCAACTCCACCTCCTCCTCATGATCTCCCAATGCTTCATGGATTGTTTGCTCCGCTTTGAGTCTCTCCTCCTCTCGCAGTCTTTCAGCCATCACTCTCTCCCGTGCTCTTGTCATTTTGTCCTTTTGAGTGATCACAATCGGAGGTCCTCCAACTGGTCCATGAACCTGATCAGGTCTTTGTGTCGCAAGGATCTTAGCGAGCTCTTCTTGTACTTGGTCTTGGAAGTCTTTCAAGTTCTCCATCTCTTCTTCAGTGACCCCTTCAAGCCAGTAAGTGAGCAAGTGACCGTGTCCCTGTAACATTTCCATTTCTATGAAGTTCGCTTTGTTTTCTGCTAACCTCAATAGTTATTCCGCCTCTTGGAGTCACAAGAAAGAATGGATACTGATCCTCCAGAAGCTGCTGACTTGCCAATGTCATCTGAATCCTATCCTCCTTTCCGTTGCTCTCCATCTTCGACGCCAACGACACAGCCTCTCCGAAGCAAGCGTAACGCGGAGCCCTCACTCCAATGACACCAGCGAACACCTCTCCTGTGTTGAATCCCCATCGACAGTTGAGATACTTTCCGGGACGGTGAGGGATTTCGAATTGGTGGAGGCACTGAAAATAGGAAATCGTTATAAAAAAGGGAATGCATAAGCTAGTTACATACATCTCTCTGAAGAAGCGCAATCATGGAAATACTGAGTACATGCTCGTGTACACTTGGTATCGGTAACCCAGCAGCAACACAGTAGGCATCTCCGATTGTTTCCATCTGAAACAGTCTTAGTTCTCAATGATTCAGGATGCCATTCTCACCTTGTATCCTCCTTGCTGACTGATAATCAAGTCGAACCGAGCGTACATTCCAGAGAGCAGATTGACCACTTCCATTGGTAGACTTTCAGAACACAGGGAGGTGAAGCCGACGATATCCGAATACAAGATGGTGGCACTCTTGTATTTCTGGGCTTCCGTCTTCACTCCTTTTTTCAAATCCTCGGCAACCGACTTAGGAAGCAGTTCTGCCAGCAGTTGATCACTTTTCTGCTGTTCTACTTCCAACTGCACTGTTCTCTCCGATACAGTAAGAGAAAGACCATGTGTGTATGCCGACAAGTTCTTCAACATCAAGTCGACAAGGGATCCACTGATTTTCAGAATGGTGTCACACACTTTACGACAAAGTGACACATCTGGGCGGTTGCTACCGAAGCAGTTCTCGAGTAACTTTGCGAGATCGTTGTGGATGAAAACTTCTTCGGGGAGATTGAGTGGAAGAGGGAACTTGCTGGCTATAAGGTCGTTGTCCTCGTCGATCAGCACACTATCTTCATCTCCTGTAAGTAGATTCGCTGAGAGAAAACACTAAACTCAGTTCATAAGATTCAGAAAAGTTCAAGCCACGTCATAAGAAGCTGATTTTCACCTGATGGAGTGTCGATCAACTCTTCCACGAACTTGTTTTTGAAGTAGATTTCATAAAGAATCACTCCGAACGAGTACATGTCGCACTTCCTTCCGAACTCTGGTGAAATGATCACATCGTCTTGTCGACTCCCCGTGTACGATTTCCAGATCTTCTTGATCGCCGGATCGAAGTAGTGCAACTCCTCGGATTTGATGATCGGAGTGTGATCCTCTGAGAATATCTGCCCACTGGACTTCCACTTGACCAGGAACCGATTCGTGCCGTACCCACTCAACTTCACAATCCAATGGGAATCCAGCATACAGGTGTGAAGAGTCAAGTTGCCATGATATCCCAGTCCGCTCTGATGTAAATACTCCAACCCCTTGAGGATGTCCCTGATGAATGCTGCTTCGAAGTTCTCCGCGGCTCCTCGAATCTTTTCCGTCGTGAATATGTAGTCGTGGAGACTTCCTCTGCAAGACCCCTTTGTTGTGTTGTCAGTCTCTCGTTCATTACCGAAAACACTGGGTCCAGATCATGTAAATATGAGACGACTTATCGAATGAAACACCGCAAAACGTGTTGAGGTTGTCATGTGCAAGGTGGGATTTAATCTAGAAAAAAGGAAAGAGTCCCAAGAGAGAATTAGAAATTGGATCCGCGAGTTAATGAACCCCCTTGGGAGATAGGTGCGCGGGCTAATGAGGCATCGAGGTGACTTGTGAAAGTGCGCGTGACTCGAACTCACCTGATAAAGCATGTTGGCATCGCTCCTATCAAATCGGATCTTGTCTCTCATGACGAACTTGTCGACAAGTGTATAGTTCTGGTCCAAAAGTGCAATCTGTTTTGCCCTTGCGACCTTTTTCAGACGGGCTCGCTCGTCCATGTTTCTTTGGAGGCTTTGTACAGACATGTGTTGGCTCTGGAAGTTGAACGTTTCAGTATGAATGTGTTAGATTTAATAAACAAAAAGCGCTTGTAAACATGAAATATAAAATAAATTACCCCTTCGGTGTTAGTCAGGTCAAGGAACTTGATCTCGGTGAACGGGATTAGCCACGGATTACTGATAGACCGCTTCTTGCTGTCGGCAATTCTAAAGACAACTCAGAATAAAACAAACAAATCACCCAAATAGCCAACACTTACATCTTTCGTATCGCCAAATAAGTGATAACGAAGAGTCCGATGACACCTAGCACGACGAGAATTGCGTAGATTACACTGGAAGCTGTGTCACTACTCGTCGAATCCATGGGAGTTGTGACAATTTCAGACATAATGAACCGAATAACAGGTTGGATCTCTACTGCATCGCGCTTTGCTCCGTATCTAAGCACGCGCCTTCACACATACACTCCACAAGACATGCGAGACAAAGACGACAAGGAGGCGGAGAGAGGGAGGACTAATGAGACGCTCGGCTCACCCGGTTTGATCGCAAATTTCCCCATGGAAACCGCAGAGTGGAAGATCTTTTGGCGATTCGAAGTGTATTGACGAATTGACCGTGAAAGTGAGACATGCCAGACTCGGACACTTCTTGTCTGCAGCCACTTGACCCAGTTTCAGAATGTTCTTCTCATCGGCCATGTCTCTATGAACAACTACCACATCGTAACCTGGAAAATATCTGACTTGTTTTTCCTTCTTTTCGTAAAGAATATTTGTCAAACCTGCCAGTCGCTGTCCATTTGTGTTGATATGAATCGGTCCAAAGGGTCCCTCGATGTTCATCGCAGCAATAGCTTTTTCGGGTTGCGCGTAATTGAAGAGTGTGGTGTCGGTGGCAGCAGAGTAGAGATAATAACCGAGGAGGTGATAACTCTCGTACATCTGCAGGGAAATCACCGTTTCGTCTGCCGAAGAGAATGAGAATTTGGACATGAATGAGGCGATCTTGGGTTTCTGGTACCAGTTGTTGTAGATCTGAATGCTTGTTACATTGCGTCGTGGTTGCAGTGACTCACTATCAAAGTTCTTTCAAAGATATCAAGCAATGATGAATCAGATTCCCAAGGAAATTTGATCTCCTCTGTTGAATACTTTGATATAACCACCACCGGAGTGTACTCTTCAGTTGTATAGTTTTTCAGCGCCATTGCCGCAATATACTCTACATAATCATTGATGTTGTTCCCGAGAAATAGGAAGATTACTGTAACAGGACACATCCTTTTCCGGTCCATTATCTGTTCCCCAAACCTCGAGCAATCGGCGCAAAAACATCAATCTTTTCAGCAATGATCTCTCGTTTCGCACCTTTCTCCAGTTTGAGAACTTCTTTGATTGCAATGTTATTCAATTCGAAAATGTCTTCTATAGATGAGAAATAGGATTCACTGGCGAGAATGTCATCTGCATAACATTCAGAGCAAAGGGCTACTCCCACCTGAAAGAACATATGTAGGAGGGGAGAGTATCATTTTGAGATTACCTGCTGCCATTCAAAACCTCGAGAAACTGCTATAAGGTTCTCCGCTAGGTTTTGAGGAGATCTTGTTATCATCTAAACTCCAAAAGTTATAAAGGGACAGTTAGATGTCTTACATCAATCATAGAAGGATGATCATAAGGATACCCGGTTAGAATGTTGATTTGTAGAGCTTGAATTTCCGCGGTTAGATTTGCAAAACGGAGGAAATCTGTAACCAGGAAGATTCTACCAAAAACTACAGTAATCCTTACTATTCAAGCATGTTGGACCCATAGTGATTCTGTAATTCTTTGCATGATAGTTCTGGAAGTAAGCGAAGATGTCTTTGGTGTCTGACTCCAAGTCCTGACACTTTCCAGCGTCGTATACTACGTTTCTGGAACGTTCCCTTTAACATTTGGCAGTGCCTAGTGTTCTTACTCTAAAGTGACGTTGGGTGAGAACTGCAAGACATCTTGCTTCGCTTGATCGAATATGGCATCTGCATTTCGGATCGTCGAGTCGATGAACAACGTGACTGGCACACTGGCACCTTCCGTCGTCGTTTCCAACCAAAAGGCCAGGAAGAAGAGAATGTATCGGGTGATGACTGCATGAGGGGAGCCAGCGAAAGGAGCCGGCAACTCGGGCGACACTTTGAATGGAAGACAGGATGGGATGTGGTGTGGAGGGAAGAAGCAGTCTGTAGAAGAGGAGGATGTTAGTGGGTGGGTTATGGTAATCTGGTTGAATGGATGAGCATGAATAGGTTAGCGGCAGGGATGTGTCAGGTATATTTTGACTACAGTAACCCGTTCCTTCTAACTGAACTTCACCTCTTCTCAAGAATACTATAGTTTGTGAAATTCCCACAGCCACGTGCTGCATAGTCTTCAAGTACTACCAGACAAATGGTCATGTGAGCTAGCACAAGGAAAAACATGCCAAACAAGCGATAACACAATGAAGAACCGGAAATTGGAAAAGAAACTGAGGCGGTACAAAGACAGATCTCTTGGTGGCGGTTGGTTGAGGCTGGAGGAGATAAGACAAATCGACAAGACTCAATACTTTTCGCTTACTAATGAGATGGTCAGTAGACCGAGAAAAAACACAGAACAACTGAAGAAAGCGGAGAGAGAAAGATGTACATGTAGGAGAAGTGCAGGCACAATGAAGACACATTGAAAAAGCAAAAAAGCAGGTTGACTGGGTTGTGAAATAGTTCTCGATAGAATGGCAACCTGATAAAGTCCATGGTCTAAAAGCGGGGGATGAATATGAATGGCAAATAGTTCCAGGAAAACAACAGCTCCCGTTTGGGGAATTTGTGAGGGTGGTAGAGTATACAATGTTCTAAAATTGGCATCTGGGGAGTTGAAAAGAGACTGAAAAGAGACTGAAAAGAGACTGAAAAGAAACCACAACAAACGAAGATCACGGGGGAGCCGGTGCATTAAGAAAAACCGGTGAGCCATGGACGGAGTCAGCTGGGAGTGAGTTCCTCCGCCTCTTCTTCGCCGAGTGACAACATGCGGATTACCTCTCAATTAGACACCCTATTTTCCCAGCTTCCCGCCATTATCCGTCTATTGTTCAGGGCTACGGTAACCTTTTCAAGTGGAGCAAGATTATGTTATCCTCGGGATGGATTAGTTGGCTCTGATACTGATACAGCTTTCTCTTCTCTCCGAGTCGAAGAGTATGTATATATCATTTTTATTCGCTTTTCTATTTTCTTTTCCTCTCTAAATCTCTCTTTTCCCCTTGCACACTACCAGTTTCAAACAGAAGAACAATACGGTTCTGATTATCAATAGATCTCGTGCAACTGCTCTCGCTCCCGGAGTTGTTGCTGCTCTTGGGCGTGTTTATACTGAAAGATAAGGTTTTAGGAAGACAAGGGACCAAACGAACTTTGCTCAGGAAATTCACGTCGGATTGCGCATAATAGTTCATCTCTCCGTGTGGGAATCGCGGATCGTCAACTTGGTTCCAGACTTTGATCTTTAGGATCAATCCTGAAAACATGATCAAGTTGGACCCGAGTAGTGTCTTTCCAACCTGTGAACAATCCTCCAGCCAAAGCTGACATCAAAATCACAGCCAATCCGTATGCTTGATACTTGGCCTGTGAGATATTCTCCCGGTTGCCGCCCATCTCACCGCCAACCCAATAGGGATATATGTGGTAGAGCCTGAATTTTCGAAGTCTTAGAGACTCAGAATAGCAGTGTGGGTGGAGGTAGCAGTAACTAATGGCTATTGAGCTTCCAGTGAATAGTAATATTTTCAATTGTCAATAAGATGTGAGGAGGGG
>LR537706.1:0-69150 GCA_900883565.2 Caenorhabditis panamensis | reverse complement strand
GAGAGATGTGTCTGTTGTTAGACTGGATGTTATCTCCAAGGGATTCTGGGTAATGAGAAGGAAGAGAACTCACGTTTTTCCATAGCTCTCCGGTTCGTAAAAGTACGCGAAACCGATGCTGAGCAATCCGGCAAGGATACCGGGCATTCCGTGAAGATTGTGTACTCCACAAGTGTCGAAGATGTGAAAGGTTCTCTCGAGGCGCGGCTGAAGGGAAACATTCATAGATTTTCTAATTTTTTCTTGTGAAGTCTTCAAAGAAAGACTCACACTAATCCAAGCATGTCCAATGACTGAAAGAATCGCAGCGATTGCCCCGACACACACTGCGTGATAAGGGTACAACACTGCATTTGCTGCGGACCCTGAAGAGTTAGAGATAGAGATTTCAGTTCCACATGCCATCATTACCAATAGCGACACCACCAGCCAATGTGGAACTTTGAATATGGATCATGTTGAACCTTCCGAGGTTGTCAACCCAAGAAGAGAAGATGAACGTGGTGACTGTGCCCGATGCCATTGCGAGATAGGTGTTCATAATGGCGCGATGACGAGCATCTTCTGGTTCCTGGATCGCTGCGTTGAAGGATGGGAAGAAAACCCACAGAAGGAGAGTTCCGATCATAGAGAACAGATCAGAGTGATGGATTCCTCCGTGCTCATCCATTTCCATCACGTTCTTCTTATGCCCAACGAGTGCCGCCGCTAGCCCAAAATATGCTCCGAAGGTGTGCACGGAGAGAGATCTTCCACTGTCATTTACCTAGGGGAAGCCTTTTTGTTAATCAAATAAAGCTTGAGACAGAGTTCTTACATGAAGAATGTTGAAGACATAGTGTTCCACAACTACGTTGATAGCGGTTTCGATGAAGGCAAGCAGGAGGAACTGAACGGGAGTCAATCGACCTAGCAGTACTCCCATTGTGATTAGAACTGCCGCGCAAGAACTTTCCGCCGCTAACATTCTGAATTTCTGATGATCTTTATGATATATGCTACAATGTCTCACTCTGGGATTCCAATACTGAAAGTTCGTGTTTCTGCAAAAGCCTCTGTCAGAAAACCACGAAGGAGCATTGCGAATTGGATGACAAATGCGGAGAGGAGGAGGTTGACAGAGACGGCGGAGAAGCCGTAACGCTTCAAAGTTAGGGTTCGAGACATGTGAAACATAAAAAGAGATGAACAACTCACTTTCAGGAAAGCCATAAGGAATCCGAAACCGACAAAGATCATTAGATGTACATCTTGGAACACTGAAACCCAAACCTGTCAACTAGAATGCGCGGACTTCATTGTTATGTTCGCGGAAGCCTAACTCTCGATGAAAACACTTACACGGATAATCAGTGCCTGAGTAGACCCTCCTTGAGTCATCCAACGGATCAATATACTTGACATATCTGGCATACAATCCGATGAAGATTGTTTGCATGATTCCAGCAATAATGGCGAACTGTCGTCTGTGCAGCACCGACCACATCTTGCCACTGTCGACGACGGAACGAAACCTCTTCTCTTCGTAATCGATACCCCTTCTTCGCTCGTCTGTACTGTTCTTGTCACCGTCCGTCTTTCTGCGTTAATACCCGACACAGCCACCTCTTCTGTTACCGCCCCTATCAATCTTGTGTTTCTCTCTGCCACGCCACTCGTGTCCAGTGTATAGACAAAGTTTTGAGAGAGAGAAACATACGAGACAAGACGCCGCACACAAAGAAATTGTTCATTTACCCATTTTGGGTCATAGGGACGAGAGAGAGAAACCAGGTGGACACAATGTTGAAAAGTAGCAAAATTTGATAACTGGGTTGATGAATGGGAAACGGAATCAAAAAGAGAGCGGGTGACAGGGAAGAAAAATGATAACATGACATGAGATGGGATGGCGGAAAGAGAGGGAGAGATCGTTACAGGTCATCGACGAGACAGATGCGACGGATGGTGAGAATGTGCTCCTCGGGCAGGTTGAGAGATCTGAAACAGACGAATGTTGGTGAAGGCAGAAAGATCAAGATGTGTCTTACCTCAAATGGGTTCCGAAGGCGGTCACAACACGCTGAAGGCTTGATTTGAGCGAAGAATCGACGACACGGAGGTAGGTGGTGTCCGACTTGTCAGCAACCGACTGAAAAATGAACATTTCTACTCCTGACTTTGAAATATTGAAACGTACCGCTTTAGCCCTCTCGAAGGTCTCAATGGAGCTTAGAAGCTTGCACAGAAGACACATCAGGTCTCTCAAATCCTTCTGCACAACTCCGAAGCGATCCTCTCCCAAAGAGTCGACGACGAGCATGTAGAGAGCTTCAGAGGCGTACGAGATGACTTGAGCATCGTATCTGCTGATGATCAGCTTTTCAGTCGGGGCCAAACCGAAAACTTTGCAGAGTTTGGCGAAGACACCACCGGTCTGGGTGTTCTGAGCACGAATCGGAGCCATGGTCCTTTGCTGACGATTTCCATTGTACGCCATCTCGCGCATCTTTCTCGGCATCATCAGAGCGTCTCGTGGCATATCCTCATTCTCTCCATCGTGATCATCCCAGGAGTATCCAACGAGTCTGGCGGCAGACACAGTCATTCTTGAGCAGAGCTCATCGAGCAGCAAGATGCACGGCGAAGAGACTGCTTTCCAGTTGCGTGGGTGTTGTCCGGGTTGCGAGAGTGAGAACACATCAACACGACGCTTCTGGTCGTTCCAGGCAATGTTACGGAGATCGCTGAGAGCGAAAATCCTCAGCAGCCGGTCGTCAGTCTCCATGACGTTTGGGAGTGTGCGAGTCTGTTCGGGCGTCGGGGAATGCACTGTGTATGGCGGAGGGAATGGGAAGCTCATTGGCTGAAAACAAGAATCAAAAATAGAATGTTTCCCAGAATCTCTGTTGTTTACCTTCATAACAATCTGGTTGACGATTCTGATGAAGAGCTTCGTGTAGAACTGTTGCATGAAGCAAACAGTGAACAAGACAATATGGAACGCCGGGTTGATGAGGAGCCACCACGAGCCGAATCCCCAGAAGACTGGCCCGGAGAACACAATGTTCGCGATAGCGGCTGTGTATCCGACAGCGGCGTCGGTTCCACAAGTTTCGATCAGCGAGCCATATGGAATTGTTTTCACAAAACCGACAAACGTTTTCAGCGAGTTCTGAAAACAAAAAACTGATTAGATCGGATGCATAATCATCTCACTTACAACTTGTGTTTGTGGGAAAGTGAGGTAGAAGTCGTTGCGGAAGACAACCCTCATTGACGAGAACACGATGGCGAATGATATGACGATCCATGCGTACCCAGAAACGAACGAAGAGTCGGCGACTCTCAACGCCAAGAAGGCAAAAATGAACCGATAGATGAACTCCACGACGACTCCGACCCATGCGATTGTTTCCGATGAGGAAATTCTTGAAACTTGGTCGACTGGAAATATCACCTTTGCAGACGGAGCATTAGGAGTAGAATCGTACCTTTGCAGAATTGGGAAAGCATAAATGCTGCCATGCCGAGCGACAGGAGGCCGACGATGATGATTGGGATCCAGTCGCTTGGATAGATCCACCATGTCAACGCGTCTAGAATTTCAGATTGAGAACGAGAAATTTGATGAGTCAGTACCTTTGACAGAGCTGAATGGAGCCCAGACGGAGAGCTTGAAGACAGAAACGCTGAACACAAAACTTACGACAGCAAGAAACATGCACGCGAAAGCGGCGACATGCTTTCGTTGTCCGATTTCACCGTGAAACCAGGCCACAATTTGGTCGAAAATCGTGACGGCTTTCTGGGTGGTGTGCGGCGTGTTGAATGCTCTGTTCGGAGATCGCATCAGACTGGGCGACGACGAAGAACTGGCGACCAGGAGATTTTCTCTTCTAGAACGAAAACACATATATACGAGAATCTTGCGTCTGTGGGGAATCCAGTAATTGCTACTTACGTTCTGCCAGGCGAATACCTATTGTACAACTGTTCATCAGCGAGAGCTGAGAACGAGGATGGGTTGTCGCCCGACATGCCTGAAAATATACGAAATATTTCGCAATTTAGGTGTTTTGCTGAGCAACAAGAGATGGATAAACGGAATTGAGACTTCTGCTCAGCGATTTCAAGGCGAGGGAAGGTGACAAAGCTGTTTCAGAAGATAATTAACACTTCGAATTTGTTTTCAGTATTTTTATTCAATAAATGTGACAAAAATTGGGTGAAAAAAGGTGAAAATCAGAGAAAAAGGAACAATTTTCGAAAACTGCGCCAAAAAATTCTATTCGGAAAATGGGGGAAATTATCGGTGGAGCGCACTTGCATCGTCGGCGGGAAAGTCGAAAATTCAAACTGCAGGTGTGCTTGACTCGTCTTGCGGGTTTTGTGACGTCGTTGTCGTCCCTGTCTCGTTCGTTTCTTCACTATCACTAGAGATATTTTCTGAAAAACACAAAGTTCAAATGTCAAGGACCCTAAATATACCAGAATCATGGAAAATCTCATTGTCATCCTCGTAATACAGCTCCATTCGATTCACCGTCTGCATTTCCTCATCGCACTTCACACAGAACAACGTCAGACAGAAGCATCCGATGCAATAGAAGGCTCCACAGTGGATACATACTCGTACATTCCTAAAGAAATAAGTAAAGCAGTGAAGAGAGAAAGTGGGCTTTACGAACTCTTGATCCGTAACTTTCATGTTGTACTTGTCACACTTGGCACAGTCAGAGCTCAAGTATCCTCTGCTCTGCATGGATCGTCGGATTATAACGTCTTCCCCGCCCATCACATCCTTCTGAAGATGAAAATTTAGTTTTTGAAAGGTTTCGGCAGCAAACTTTGGAGTTTCCAAGCATCTCCGTGAGCAAGTTCCTTCGGCTCTGCAGCAATTTGTTGTAGAGACTGAGAGCTCGAACTCTGACTCGATTCGGGAAGAAGTGGTCGGCTAGAGCAAGACTTTGTCGTCCAAAGTATGCCTGGAACAGAACAACCAGTTGATCAGCTTCCGGTTAATCAACGAACTTTCAATCGACACAAAACAATTGCGGCAATAAACATGAAGAGCATCAACGCGTTTTCTGAATAGTTCGGCGGATCGGGTTCCCGGAAGCACCTTCTCCATCGGTTCTCCCGTTCTCTAATGCTCTGGGTGAATGGGGAAAAGACGTCGAGGAATTCATTCATGATCTCCGACATTGATCCGTTCCCTGCGACCTTCAATTCGTAGTGAGCCGGGGTGTCAATGTTGGTACGATTCATAAGGGTGTGCACTGTAGAGAGCGACTGGAAAGATACAGGATTCAGATGATGCGCTATGAAACAAGTTTCTCACTGTGAAGATTCCATAATCCAGAAGACACAAAAGAAACGGGGTGACACATGTAACGATGGTTATGAAGATGTCGAGTCTGTACCGGGGACGCTCCGTGTCTGTCATCTTCCACTTTCCTCGCCAAATGTACGTCTTTGCTTCCTCTGTTGTCAGTGGCATAACCTTCCGGACACCTCGAAGTGCACAATCTTGATCGATCTTCATGAATTCCTTGGTCAAGAACTTGTTTTTGTACTCATCGTTGTAGTTGAAACTGTACATGAAGCGGAGTGTCTGGAACGGAAAAATCTTCGTGGGGATGCGCTCTAGTTCAAGTTACATAAATGAACGGCCAGATGAGAATACACGGCATGATACAGTAACGGAGAGCGAAGGAGATGATGTTGATGATTCGGATGTAGACGTTGACGATTCCCAGCAGACTCTTCTTGATGCTCGCTCGCAGATTCGCCGTGGTGTCATCAGCGGCATTCGGTTTGTCATCGGAAGAGGTGTACTCTGCCCGAATCGTCTTTGCATTCTTCATCTCTTCAATCACCGGTTTCACCTTCTCCAGAGCCCACTTAGCAGCCTCAATGTGCACGTAGAAGATCTTCTTCACCGCAAACTCAATGGCTTGAAAGTATGCCGAGTAAAACGGCACGGCGGCTCCCTTGACTCCTTTCCCGATGATGGCTGGCAGTGAACACACTTCTGTCGAGAATCCCTTGGCTTGATGGCAAATCTTCGCAGTCTTCTGGATGATACCACATGCGTCTCCGTGACTTCCGAAGAACCTGGCCTTGTCTTTACAGAACAAATAGGCATCGTTGAAGATGTCGAGACATTTGGTGTACGGGGTGTGGAGCATGTTGCGGCATTGATTCGAGAGACCGGCTATCACTCGGTAGTGTCTTCGCATTATGTCCACAAACCTGAAATGAAGTTGCAGTTTCAACCAAGTTGTTTCTTCCTCACTTTGTCATCTTCTCATCCAACACCAACAGCATCCTCTTCACTTTGTTCATCGGTCCTGCCACATTCTGCAGCACTGCTCGAAACCGGGACACCAGCATTGCTCCCTTATCCATCACATTCCCTTCTACGTCGTTTCGGGAGCTCATCACATCAATCTGAACACACGCGACACCAGAAGCCACTTGGTGAATGTTGCCGATCACATTCATCGCCGGACCCTACAACCAATGAAGAGATTAGCCCCGTTTGTTACTTCCAACCTCGAAAGCCATGGTGACTAGAAGTATTAGAAGGATGTTCTTGATCTTGGTGGTGAGCATCACATGAATGGATATCATAAAGTAGGTCATAATCTTCGGGAAGATCAGAGTGAACATTAGGAACACGTGGATGACTGTGGAAATTGTGGTGCCGATGCTAAAACAAGCACTGTTCTTCAATCCCGAATCCTCTGAACTCACAACTCCGGATACTGTGAGTACTTGAAAGACAGCAAAAGGTACATAATCATTCCAAACATCTCGATCATGAAGATATTGCGAAATAGAATGACGATTGAGTTGGCTCTGCAAAACCCACGTTTAGAGAGAATATGCGCGCTGATAAGATACCTTGTGCCATCCAGGAAAAGCGAATCGTAAACTCCATCGCCGGGTTCCTTCTTCCACGGAGGATACATCCAAGAGAACCATTTCTTCACACGCTCCGCCGTCTTCAGAATCCTCTTCTGTCCCGACTTCTCTCTTCTGACATTGTTGACCACGAATTGAAACTTCTTGACAGCTCGCTGCGCCCGACGCTTCTCGTTCCACAATCCAATTAGACCCATCGATTACGTGTTTGTGTACGGATAAAAGATAAGAACTGAGTTTTCAGTTACACGTTTCACAGTTCCAACTTGATAGAACCCTCTCGAATTCGCGTGAACAGTTCACGTGAATAAAGTTTCATTGATTCTCGGATTACATTGTATTCAGTTGATGTTTTCATAATTATGACCTGAAAATGTTATCTTCTTCCCGATATTAGAGAAACGGATGTCATTGGGGACAGCAGAACAGAAGAGAAAACCGGAATTATTCTGGAAGAACTGTGGAAGAGGGAAAAACGGACAGGCTGGCTTCGGTTAAAGTATTAGCGTTTATGGTCCGAGAAATGGGAAATATTAGAAAACCTTCACAATTTCGTCAAGAAAATTGAGAGAAACAACAGAAAAGTGCATGCAAAAACACCCGATTGGACGGCTTCATCTCAAACGAGGGACGAATGACTGATTGATGCCCAGCCGTCTCCCATGCAAAATTGCCCGTCAGGCGGAACCCGGGAATTGTCGGCCGCCGAATGTGGTTTTGAACGGGAAACAAGCAATGAATATTGATCCAAAGAGACATCACCAATGACACCTCCAATGCCCCGCAAAGGTGGTGATGCTCATTCTAAGAGCTTCACCCTTTTGTTGGTTGATGGCGGTGTTTTTTTGTCAATTTTTGATAAATTTTGGTAAGTTTGCCCAAATGGGGGCAATTTTTTATAACAGACTAATCGAGAGATCAAGAGGGGGATTACATCAATCTATTACACAGGAAGACATATATTCAACGAGAGCACCACAAAGGTACAAGAAACCTTGGTCATCTACCACAGATCTCTCCCTCCCCTAATCAAAAGTGCATCTTCTCTTGGAACTTCCGTTCTTCTATCTATCCCCTCCCTAAAAAACGAGTCGCCGCTTCTTCTTATCACTGTTATCATATCACCACCCGTATCCCTTTCCCTCTCCTCCTAGTTTTCTTTTCCCCGCCGATTTGGGTCAATCCGCCATAAAGAACACCTACAAACATTTATGACTGCTGCAAAGCCCAGTTGGGTGTGGTGTTCGTTCAGCGCTTCCCTGTCGCCGTCTTCTCCGAACAGTTTCAGTCGACAATCGCCTCTTTCCGCCCACGAATTGTCATTGTACATACATATACAAAGTTGCTTCTGTGCTGTCTTGCCAAAGACGGGCGGACCCTTTTGTTTTCCTCCTCTTCCCCCAACTTTTCTCCTTTGATTTGATACAACACAAAAACAAAAAGAAAACAATCGTCGCATCGGCGCGCTTCCGATTGCTCATCACTTCAATATCTACACTGTACACCTCCTGGGCCTCCATATATATGTGTATAGAGGAGCGAGACGAGGCAAAAAATGGTATCGTCGTCATCATAATGTTCTGTTCCGAGGAGACTGGCAGACACAAAAGGATATATTTGATGGTGTGTGTGAAACCCGAAATCGAAATCGTGCTGCCCGTGCCGACGACTCTCCCCTCTTTTCACCACATTGACTGGTTTCCGATCTACAGTCATTTTTTGTATTCCAAGTCCATCACTCACTTTTGAAATCTGAATTCTGAATACACCAAGTTCTTCGTTTCTTACTGTCAAGTTCTTTCTGTTGTTAACCCACTTGATTTCATTACACGGCTAATGTCTATTGTCTGTAATTTGGTACGGCGTCTGCTGTTCCGTTTTTTAGCAGTCAGTGGGAAAAACTGAAACAATCCTTCTTATCGTTAGCTGTTCTCGATTGAGGTTAGATGGAGCTTTCTATTGGTAAATAGCTGCTCAAAAATCAACAAATTGATAATTGCCCAATTACCAATTACCGATTCGTCTCCTTCCAGTGTAAATCGTGTAAATCCCACGGACCGTAACCCCTCGGCGCTTCGTTTAATTAGTCTCCGCTCCCTTCTCTCGCACTTTTTATCGCTTTTCGAGTGTCTTTTGTGTCATTCGACCCGATCTGTAACCAGTTTCCTTCGCAACGGTCAACAAGTCAACATTCTTCTACCGTTTTTTGTCGGCTTCCCTTGTTCTCGAAATGTTGCAAAAGGTGTCCAGTCACCGTTTTGCTCGTTCCATGACCTCCCATACTTCAGTTCTCATCTCAAATTCTGAAATCCTAAAATCAAACAATCCAACCAACTGAACGAACAGAAAACAAACATGTACTCGCTGTATGTTGCCACCAAAAGTTGGCTTGTCGTTTCGTACATAAGCTGATCGTCTTTCCCCATGTTTTTCGAAAAAAAAGACCCGACTGCATGTTTTGTGTATAAGCGCGAACACGTTCTTCTGTTGATCTTTTTGTGACACGTCTAGATACTCTCACGGTCCTCCTCTAGGTTCTATTCATTCTGTTCTGTTATGAATATGAATATGAATATCACCAGGAACTCAAGGCACCGCCCAAGATTGTTGCCCTTTCGAACCATTTCCTTCACTTCACCTTGATCTACCTACCGTATCACCTGATCCGTTTGTGTCCCCTTTAATCCTATCAGAGTCTCTGACGATAAATCAAAAACCAAAGTGGCGTTGAGAGAAGACGCGCGTTCTTGAAATAGGTGTGACAATCGTCCCCGTCGACGCAGCCAGCAAGCATTTAGAAAAAGAAGATATCGTTGATGTACGTGCTACGTGCTGATAGCCCCCTCGCATTCCTCTATCCCCGTCTCATTCTTCCTTCCTCCACTCACCGTTATTCTCCTTATTCTCCGTCCCAATCGAATGGCATCATAATCATGATGATCGCAGCTCCGAGCGTCAAAGACGACGGCGGCAACTTCTCAGCAGATTCACCATCACCACCATCTGTAAATTCTGATGACGAGCAGCTGGACGACGTTCCATTTCTGAGTCATCAACTGCCCGACGATCACGAGTCGTTTTCTGAGGTAAGTGTAGTATGTGGCTCGTGAGAAACTCAGTGAGAAGCTTTCAGAAGTTTCTACGCAACATTCTGACACACGATTATCAGAATCTGATGCCACGTCGAAGAGAAAAGTTTGTCGAGATCACGAAGACTGTCACCGTCACCGAGGTTTGTTTTCTCTTCGCTGTTTTCCACAAACATTCCACTTCAATCAGAAGGAGACAAAAATTGATTAATGCCGTTTATTGGTGGGGGCCTTTCATCCTGTTTTTCTTCCAATTTCCGTTCCAAGTTGGACAGAAAAATTCCATCGTTCTCTCGGCATTCCTTTGTCCTCTTCTTTTCATACTTCATACTCATAACATAACACCTACCCATTCCCGTGCCTAGTTTCGTTTTCTTTGACTATCTTCGAAACCAATCAAGAACCGACAATTGAACTTTCACCCTAGGTGATCATTGCGCAGTCTCTCGCTGTCTGCGTCTCTCATTGGTGGATTGAAGTTTCACTTTCAGAAGAACAGAACACAGTGAACTGATGGAGGCAATGCAAATACCAAAGCTAAACAGGGACCACAAGAACTCCTCCATTTTTCAGATAGTCAATGGAGCGCCGGACAAGCATCCGTCCTCTTGTGAGGTCAAAGTAACAAACGTTTCACCGGCTGGACCCCATCCGGTAAACGTTTCGATCAAGCACCTTCATGAGAAATGGCATTCCTGTGAGGAGCTGGACGGAGAAGAAAGAGGAAGAGACTTGGGCAAAGGAACCATTATTCATATCCATGAGACACATAAACCATTCAATTATGAGAAAAGGAACCAGAAATCAGATAGATTTGTTTACGAAGACGTTGTGAACAGTAAGGTGCGTATCCATACCATGCATCACTGTTCAATGTTTGATGTTTCAGGTCGACAGTGAAACCAGGGCTCGATCCCAACCACCTCGTGGCACTCCACTGTTCAACCGATCTAGTGACAACGTCATAGATTTAGAATTCAGACATCCGATTCTAGTGGAAACATCTGCACCAGCAACGGAGAAGTCCAATGGGGCAAATGGAGGAACTAGGCGCCGATTCGCTGATTTGAGAAAGAAAGTGTCAACTACGACGAAAACATCCATGACTGAAACGGAGAAGGTGACAACCACAAGGAGAAGCAGCAGTGCTCACAGTACATCTTCTAGACGGTAAGAATCACTAGTTTGTGAATTCCCTGATTGATGACTTTCAGAAGCTACGGGAAACCTGAAGTACGGACTCTCTACTACCGGAAGTTTGTTGAAGAAGATCACAAGAAAGGTGACGATTCGAGTAGCGACTCCGGAAGTGTTATCATTCGTCGTGACTCTGTCACAAGGCGTTCTCAATCTGCAGATCCACTCAGTCACTCTCCTGTTACTTCTCCAGTTGCTCCACCTAGAAAACGGCTAGGAAGAGAGGAATCTCTGCACTACTACCGAGATGATGAGGAGGTTCTGGAGCAGAAAGAGTCTCAGAGAAGAGTTACTGTTCAATCACCGGAACCCCGAAGCAGAAGCAGGAATGGGAACACGTCTGTCTCTATGAATGACACTTTCGAAAGGCAGAATCTGACAGCTGGAATCACGTCTATCTCTATGAACAACTCCTGCACAGACACCTCCTTCGAATCCCGGTTCTCCACTATTCCAAGAGCAAGAAGTTCCCCTCCGAGCAACCAAAGAATCAATCATATCCACGTCAATGTTATCGGGCCATCGCGGACCCCAGAATCAGAGAGAAGACTTTCAGTTGTGGGAAGAGTTGGTGATGATGTTACCATGGATATCTTCATTGAAAGACATCATCGAGGATCTGCATCTAGCAGTCGTAGAGCATCTGCGTCTGTGGAAGCACCTCCGAAACCACCAAGACGGTCGAAATGGGAAGAGCATCATCATATCGGGGAACCACTGGCAACATCCACTCCAATGACAACAATCGAGAGGAAGCAGACGAGAGAAGAGAGAATCTCCACGGAAAGTGGTCAATCGAGCAGGAAGAGCACTCGCAGTGCCCGTCCTCCAGATATCAACATAATCGAATGTGAAACTATCCTCCGAGAAACTCGCTCTCCCGCCAGAACCCCTGCAACCCCAATCGTCGTTATCAACCAAACCCCATCATCGCGTCGCAGCTCTCAAGACTTGCTCGGTGATCCGTCACGTCGTCGGAAGAGCACAGTGACAGACATCGATTGGTACGCTGCGTTCAACATGAAGGTAGGTTTACTGGTCTAACAAGCGGATAAAACGGGATTATTGACGCGTTTCGTTTCGTTTCCATTTGAAACAGAAAGAGAAACATTCTTTCTCCTCTTTTTTCTCACTCTCGCCCACATCATTCCTTTGTATTCATGGTGTTCGACCTTTCGAAATTTGTAAACCTATTCAAAAAGAAAAAGAAAAAGAAGAATAAGGTGCATAGAGATCATTCTCATCCGATTACCACTTACAACTTCTTTTCAGGACCCTTCGTCACCCACTAAACCAATCAAACCGCCATTTGGCCACCATGACGATGAGAGAAAGACATCTAGAGATATCAGAAGAAGAGCTTCGGATTCTTCAATGATTGGCATTCCACCAGCTGACATTGACCTCAACCAGATCTTCTCGTGCACTAGTCCACAGATCAAGAAGGATGAGAAGTGTCAGTGTAATGCCTGTCGACTTATCCGAATGTCAGAAGCCGAGCGTGCATCCAAAATGGTTAGAGAGAGTAGGACGAGACAGAGCAGATCCTATCGCAGGGTTTCTGATTATGTAAGTGACATGGATTCTTGTTTACACTTGACAATTCTTTGTTTTCTAGGAATACCGCTCGAGCACTCTGCCATCTCGACACCGTACCGCTCCTGTTGAGATCCGCCTTGAAGATGTGTTCAACCCAAAACCCACCTCTCCTGATGCATTTTCCAAGCCGCCGACGCCACCAAACCGTCGTCGCCATGCTCCCCACTCCGTTGCGCCTTCATCATCCGTCGTCGATGAGTCACCGTCGCGCCACACCGTCACCACCACCAACACCAAAACCATCGATCGTAGCCAGGTGACGCCGGTGACTACTAACTCGAGGGATGATTCTCAGTTGCATGCTAGCCATCAGTTGCTTTCTTCTTCTTCTGGAGCCGTCGACTGGGTTGGGCAAATGATGCATGATGCGAATGAGTGGGAGAACAAATCAATCAGTCGGAAGTCGTCGACTGCTTCATCGGTAGCAAGGAAGGCTTCAGTGGCCAGGAGGATCAGTGTCGATGAACTCACGAAGCCAGAGAAGAGAAAGTCGAAGAATTCAGTTTCCCTACCACCTTCAGATGTTACCATTGACGACATTTTCACAGCACTAACTCAAAAGAAGGAGGATACCATCGTTGAAACGGAAAAGGAGGTTACTTCGGAGAAGAAGACGTTCATAGTGACTAGAAAGCAAAGAGCACAAGATGTGGATCCAATTGACTTCGAGAAAGATCAACAAGTTTCAGTTGCTCCAGTTGCTCCCGTTGTTCCCCCAAGAACCAAGAAGTCCGAAGATCCTAATGTTATCTCTGAAGCAACCGTTCTTATGGAGCCACCAACTGATAATGTAATCTCCACTGCATCAGTTACCATGAGACCGAAAGCTTCTTCTCCTCAACCCTCTTCAGTACCCATTGACTTGGACAATGTGTTCTCTGGAAAAGACACATTGAAACGGAAGGCGGAGAACACTGATGAGGATGAGAAGATCAAGAGAAGAGTAGCAGAGTTTGAGAAGAGTCAGCAAGAGAAGCTGGCAAGCCGATCAGAAGAGACGACGAAGAAACAGACAACTGCGAGACGAACTAGTTGGGAGAACTCGAACATCTCAATGGATGATGTCTTCAATGCAGATGGAAAGCAAGTTGAAGTGGTTGTTCCATTCGACGAGCCAAGTGTGGAGTCTACTGCTACCATTCAATTGGAGCCTGTGGAGTTACCCCAAAAACAGGAGCCAGAGCAAGTAGAAGAAACCAAGGCGACGGAGGATAGCTTTGTAAAACCGCCAGAAGAAGATTTGGCAGAGGTAGTCATTGAAGAGAAGCCTAAACGCACGTCCGCTGTAAGCATTGATCTGGATTCCGTCTTTGTCTCAGCATCCGCACCAACTGAAGAAGGAGAGACTGAGGAAGACAAGAAGATCAGAAGACGCATTGCAGAGTTTCAGAAGAGCCAACAAGACAAGGAACGGCAGACGGAAGTGGTGGAGACTCATTCTTCTCATACGACGTTTGATGAATCAAACATCTCAATGGATGATGTCTTCAATTCGGAAGGAAAGAAAGTGGAAGTGGTTGTTCCGTTCAACGAGCCAAGTGTGGAGTCCACTGCCATCCTGCAGTTGGAACCAGTGGTGTCTCCAAAAGAAAAAGAGCCCATACAAGCAGAAGAAATCAACTCGACACATTCTGACTTCGTGAAAACTCCGGAAGAAGACTTGGCAGAGGTAGTCATTGAAGAGAAGCCTAAACGCACGTCCGCTGTAAGCATTGATCTGGATTCCGTCTTTGTTTCCGCATCCGCACCAACTGAAGAAGGAGAGACTGAAGAAGACAAGAAGATCAGAAGGCGCATCGCAGAGTTCCAGAAAAGCCAACAGGATAAGGAACGGCAGACGGAAGTGCTAGAGATTCATTCTTCTCATGCGACGTTTGATGAGTCAAACATCTCAATGGATGATGTGTTCAATACCACTGCACCAAAAGAAACCAAAGTGGGAACTCTGCAAACGGAGGAAGTTCTGCGACGTCCAACCAAAACATCAAGTGCCAACATCACACTCGATGATCTATTTGTGCTGGAGCCAGCCGTGAACGACCAGAAGCCGAAAGAAGAGAGGGAAGAGGAGGAGAGAATCAAGACAAGGATTGCTGAGTTCGAGAAAGCCCAAGAGGAAACAATTGAGCAAGCATCTGTTTCTGAAAGTCACGAGGAACCAGCCGCTTCCGAAGAACCATCAGTGAAACGAACTTCCGCTGTAAGTATCGACTTGGATGCTGTTTTTGTTTCTGGCTCTGCACCAAAAGGAGACGTCGAGGACGAAGAGGATAAAAAGATCCAGAGAAGAGTTGCTGAATTTGAGAAGAGTCAAGCAGAGAAGAAGCTTCAGAAAGCAGGTGGTCAAGATCTCGTCATCCGAGTGGCTGAACAGTCCTTCGATCCTTCCGATATTTCCATGGATGTGGTGTTCAACGCTCCATACACTCCATCGGACCAACAACCCACTGGAACACCAATCATTCGCCCACTGGAACCAGTCTCTTCATTAGCGGAACTCGATTTGAGTGATGTTTTTGATAACAGCAGCTCGTCAACTCTGCCAACTGAAGATGTTGATGAGGATCCGGAGGAGAAGAAGATGCAGCAGAAGATCACCAAAGCTGAGACAACCCAGACGGAGAAAACAACGAGCACGAGAACTCTGGAAACTTCTGATATTTCAATGGATGCGATCTTCAGTGCACCAACTATTCTGAAAGGTTTGAAGGAGGATGATGAAGTCTCTGTTGCATCCGCTTCAACATCAACCACTCTCTCTCAACCAAACGTCGTCTCTTCTGCTCAGTTAACTTTGGATGCACAAGACAGAAGCCCCGAGCAAGATCTGAAGCCTGAGAATCCCGTTGATCCGGAGCCATCAACTTCATCTGCTGACATCAGTTTGGATGATGTATTTTCCAATGGAAAGTCTGTATCCCAATCCAATGCAGAAACCGATGAAGACAAGAGGATTCGTCAACGAATCTCCGAGTTTCAGAAAGCTCAACAAGACAAGGAAAGCCGAGTTGGAGAGGAGAAAAAGAGCAAAGTTACACACAGAGTTCTGGATGATTCTCACATCCCAATGGACGATGTGTTTAGTTTTTCAAGTGACTCGGAGAAGAGAGAAGATCCACAAACCCCAGGAGAAGATGATGAGAGTGGTACTGTAGTCATCAAAACATCTGAAAACGAGACCACCAAGACGGAAACGACGACACGGACGGAAACTTCAACCGACGAGTACACCAAGACAACTGTTCATCCGGGATCTGGCTCTGATATCAACTTGGATGATGTGTTCTCTACTGGATCTGTTCTGGTTGATACTGGAAAAGAGACGGAGGAAGACAAGAAGATCAGACAACGGATAGCAGAGTTTAAGAAGAGTCAACAAGAGAAGGAGCATGCTAACGTTGAAATAGAGAAAAGTGAACCTGCTCAACGGATTCTGGATGAGTCTGACATTCCAATGAGTGAAGTTTTTGGTACATCCAGTCAATCTGCTGAACCCCAAGATGGTCCCACAATCCTAATCACTTCTGAGGAAGAAACCACAAAGACTGGTACAACAACACGAACGGAATCTTCAACGGAGACTTACACCAAGAAAACCACGTATCCTGGATCTGATATAAGTTTAGACGACATCTTCACTAATTCCCCTTCCGAACAAGAAGACTCCAAGAGCAAGCAGCCAACTCTTGAAGATCTGTTCGGTCCCCAAACTGCCACTCCAACTGCCATTCCAACTGTTGCCATCACTTCTGAAGAAGTCCCTTCTGCCCCTGAATCCAAACCCCAACCCCATAAGTCGCTCTCCAATCTTTTGGTTCCTGGAAAATGGAATGAGTCAATGATGTCAACCACCTCAACCATCAGTCTTGATGACTCATTCAACAACTCATTCGCGATATCCATGGCTGCTCCAGTTGAGCCAAAGATGAGGAAGCCGTTATCTCTCCCAGTTAACAATTGGATTGATGACTTTGTAGCGAAGACAACTGATGAAGCTACACGAGAAGCTCCGAAGACACCCAAGACTCCGAAGAGTGGAACTTACTTCCCATCACCGACAAGAATCAGTCAAGAGATCAAGTACGAGTGGGTAGCCGATCTTGTTGGAGTTGCAGAGAGCAAGGAAGACCCGGAAGGAGATCAGACTGATGAGAAGCATCTGCAAACACAAGACAGTACTTGGGTGTCTAGTGTGGTTTACCGACCAACCCTGGAAACCAGTGCTTACACTCTTCGAGCCAGTCAGGTTCAACCGGAACAGGAGCTAGACATGGACAAAGTGTTTAGCAAGTGCTTGATGAGCAAGAAGAAGGATGACGAGAAGTGCGAGTGCACGGCATGTAGGATCACAGAGAAGGAGTTGGAGGAGATGCAGAAACGGAAGGTGGGTGTGATGGGAATTTGTTCCTGTTTGTGTTAGCAGCCAGGGACATGAGTTAGGGGTGGAAGCCTTTGTTAGCAACTTGGTTTCTTTAATTGTGTTGTTTTCAGATCGAGAAAGAAACTTCAAAACGAGTGGAAGAAACCTTGGAAGGTTTAGAGCAGAAGACAAGGCATTTGGAAGTCACCGATCCCGCTGACATCTCCATCGATGAGATCTTCAACCCTGAAGTACCTCTCCATATTCACACTGAACCATCTCAAATCCCATCGACCTCCTCTCCACCATTGGAAAACACCAGGACCTACTATCTCTCTCCGAAAATATCCGAGACAGTGACAACAACCCATCAATGGAAAGATGCTGATATTTCAATTGACGAGATCTTCAGTCCAGTGTCTTCCACCACCAATGAAAACAGAAGATTCTCAAACTTCTACGAGGATCGCAGTGGATGGGATACAATTGGAAGTGAGGACAGTGGAGTGATGTCTGGAGGAGATCGGGGAAGAAGACGGTCATCGAGAACTGTGGATAGAGTCATTGATGAAGCATTCAAGGGTATCTTCGACACACAGCCAACATCTTCATTGGTGAACAGAGCAGATCCACCAGAGGCTCAGTACGATGACTTCTATATCACATCGCTCAACGAAGGAGACATCGAAGCAACTGATTCAGAAGTTGATGGGGAGAATTTGGATGTTACACAGTTTGTAGATGACATCCTTGGGAAGAGTTTGGATGAAGCAGCATTCTTGAGCAGCACAAAGTCTCTCAGAGATAAAGGTAAGTGGTGAACATCTAATCAAGCAACTCTACCTAATTGTTTTTCAGATCACACTGACACGTCAATCGACCGGAAGAAGTCTGGAGAGCGAGTACACCCTTACTACCGTACCCGCACTGACACCTCCATGGACAAACGCTCGAAGCCTGCAGTGATCACGGAAGATCAGGAGACTCATGAGTCCCATGATGAGATTATGAAGTTAGTGTTTGTGGATCGTTCCCTTTCCACTTCAACATCCCGGGGAAGTTTGTCTAGGGCAACTGGTAACAAACCGAATGACGAGGAGCTTCTGGAGATTGAAATCAAGCCAGACTACTTCTTGATCAAAGGATCTTACTCTTTGTTGATCCCTAAATCGGAACCTCTTGGACAGATGCTACAAGTGAGTCCCCCTATCGTCCGCAACACTCCGTAATTGTGTTTGCAGAAACTCCGCGACCAGAACGACTCACTCGCCACTCTTGACTTCTCACTGACCAGAAAACTGAAAAAGCTGTTGGTCAACTGCATTCGCGAGAAAGCGGGCAACTTGCAAATGGCCTCCTCCTCCTCCTCATCTTCGAAATGTATGTCAACAGCCCCAAGTGAAACATGAAAAACCGCAAAAGTCCATTCCTTCAGACGAGGGACTCTCGAGCCGCGGCCAAAGTTTAATAGAGTCCGTCGACCACGCGTCGGCAACTTTTCTGCGGATGAACGTCGACAAGTTCGAGCCGACACGCAACCCGCAGGGTATCGTTAACTTCTGTACTGCCGAGAATAACATTTGCACTCCGCTTCTGGAGGAGAGGTTCAAACATCTAGAGTTGTTCTTCCCGAATACAGAGCATCTGGTGAGGTACCCACCCGCGGGAGGGTGGCCTGAAGCCCGTGAGGTGTTGGTGAAGTACTTCAAAGAGTTCATGAGTTCTCGTGTGCCAACTGAGGAACTTGTGTTGACAGCCTCGACGCGAACAGGATACGATGTTGTCAGTTACTGTCTCTTTGAGCAAGATGGTAACGATATCATGATAGGGCAAAACTAATCGGAATGTTTCAGATGTCCTCTTGACAAATGGTCCAGTGTACACTGGAACCATCTCTAACGTTCAAGAACGTGCTTTGTGTCAAGTTGAATGCGTACCGGTAAACACCTCATCTTCATCTTCATCTTCCTTATCCAATTTTCAGACCGACTTGTCAAATCCCCGATTGGAAGTGAAGAAGTACGAGGAAGAGTTCAACCGGCAAACTGCACTCGACAATGTTGTTGCTGGAGTGATCATTGTCAACCCACACAACCCACTCGGCGTTGTGTTCCCTCCAGAAGATGTTGTAAACCTTTGTAACTGGGCTGCTTCGAAGAATCTTCATGTTGTCATCGACGAAGTGTTCGCCAACTGTGTTTTTGACAAGGCTTCTTCAAAGTTCCGTCCGTTCCTCTCTTACCGTCATCGTGTTCATCGCCCCGAGAATGTTGCTTGGTTGTGGAGTGTCAGCAAAGATTTCGGTCTCCCTGGATTGAAGTTCGCAGTGATCCACTCTGCAAACGAAGGTCTCCGACAGGCTGCAATGAAGCTCCAGTTTTACCATCCTTGCTCTCCATTCGTTCAAGATTTTGCAGTGAAGTTGCTTTCCGATTCAGGTGAGAACTTGCAAGATGCATGCCTCTTGATAAATGTTTCTTTTGCAGAATGGCTCCGTGAGTTCCACACAGAAGTCACAAGACGAATGGCAATTCATTACCGGTACACTGCTGAAAACTTGAAGAGATTGGAGATCCCATTCGTCCCAGCACAAGCTGGAATCTTTGTCTTTGCAGATTTCTCAAAGGTATGTTGCACAGTCGTCTCAGAGGACATTCTGTTCTTTCAGCACCTCTCTACACCTGACGAAGTTGGAGAACTGGCTCTGTTCGAGCGTCTCGGCTCTGCTGGAGTCATGCTAACCCCCGGTACCCACCAGAAATGCCACGTATTCGGATGGTTCCGTTTGGTATTCGCTTGCACGAAACAAGAACTCGAGGAAGGTTTCCGTCGCCTCTACTCGCATCTGGGCAGCCAACTGCACCCAGTTGGGAGTGTTCAGTATAATTAAATAGATTGCTTTACTTGTCTTTTTGCTATTTGGTACTATTCTATGCGGATTTGCAACTCTTCTAATACATATTTTATTGTTAAGTTCACTCGTTCATATGTTCTTCATGTGATATCCCTGCCCCCAATAACTCTTTCCCTTCCATCCAACACCCCATTCCTTTTTGCTTCTTCTCTTTTTTCCCCAACATAAAAATATGGATGAAATGTGCACTTGGCCGGGGAGAAAAGTGGGAGGCGGCGTGGCTCGTGGAGTGCCTGGCACGGACCTCCCAGTGTTCGGGCGCCAGTTTCAAAACTGACAAGTGTGTCAAGTTTTTTGTGAACTTTCCACTGGTCCACTCGTTTTTTTTTTCTGCGGAGGAAGACCTCTCCAGAGACAGATTCGTTTCGAGGCGACTTTGTGTTTTCGTAAGTGAGAAAGGAGGATGAGCCGAAACACACGCAGATGATAAGGATTCGAAATGGATTAGGTTCTGAATGGAGAGAAATGTTTGGGATGGTGAATGATCTCAAACTGTCTTTGAATGATCTTGATAAGCTTCTGACGCTTTCGGGAGCTTTGGATAAGGAGTCCATCAGTTCCAAACAGATTCAAAAAGATCTTACGACCATGTACTGTCCCGAAACTGCTCTGACCCCAAAGTTCTCTGCTCCCCTATTTACTACCACCTTGTTGTTTTTGTTCCTCCCATAATTTCCTTTCTTGTTTCAAATCTCAATCCAATTTCCCACCCTCTTCACTTCACCCACGCGCCCCTTCCTCCCGCCCTTTCTCATCGTTCTCTCCCACCACGTTGTCTCATTTTTGCTCATTTTTTGCGCGCGATCCGTTTGCTCAACCGATTACACTGTTTACCTGTGTCCCTCGTTTCACCTTCTTCTTCTTCTTCTTCGAGACGAATTCCACTCTTACCTCTTGCCTTTTATAATCAACTATCAGCATGCATGCTCGCAATGGGCTCTCGACTCCGCCCACATTCCGATCTTTGTAGTGGTTTTATGGATGCTGCAACGAATGGAGTAAGAGACGCAGAGTGCTGGTCGCGGTAGAATGAAAACACGAGAAGATGACCGACTGACTCACAGAATACTGAATATTCAATTGATGGGTGATAAGTGATAAGACCGCGGCGCCATGGAATCGCCAAACTGGCACGTCTGTCTGGAGCCGCACATTCTTCGCTCTATCGCTCGCCGATTGACTCCTAGCTCTAATTGTTATTTTCCACTTCTTATACTAATTGCTGACTTTCCTGATGTTACGAATTCCCACGTAACAAGTGCACAAATCTTCTTATCACTCTGATAAGCTGTATAATTGGCTGACAAGTGAGACCAAGTTGGGTTTAGTTCTTATCACTTTCCTCTCACTGCCACCGACAGAAATGTTGTCATTTTGAAAGTACTAGGCGACCTAATTCGGAGCACAAAGTCTCAAAACTGTGATCTGTCGAAAAAGTGTGTGTTGAGATCAGTTCGAGAAAGAGACCTCTTCCTGGGAACTTTGTTGTTTCGCAATAGCAGATGACACCACCTCAGGTAGATCTACTAGTCCTCCAAACCAAATTTTACGATTCTCCATCGGGCGGCGCGTCGATTAAACACGTAAAAACACTGGGCGCAGCAACAGGGGCGACGACCGGCTACTTTTATGAGATTCTCAAAACATTCACCGATTGACCCCTCCGCTTCCCACCGCTCTCATCCCCGTGTTCTTCTGCCTCATCTCACCTTTTGGTTCTTTGTTTTGGCACTGCTACGCAAAAAATAAGTGGGGAGAACCGAAAAATGTGTGACATTTCCCCGTTGACATTTATGGAACCAAACGGAAATCGGGGGCTCGCATGATTTCACTATCGGAAACGAAGGCTTTTTTCGGACGTCGACGGGTGTTCACGCCTCACTGAGGCTGTCCATCCGGATCGAGGGGGCGGGCGATACGTGAGTTGCGCGAACATTCCCTGCAAGAGAAGCTCCAGAACTTGTTCAATTCGTATGGATGGCCAGCTAGAGAAAGGATTCAGTTACATGTGACCAGGCACTTCCTCTGGTCCTTAGTGGATTCTCTCCTAACTCTAATTGGGTGTAGAACACTCACGTCATCTCAATCCAGCCCACACGCGTTGCAAAAAGTGCAGACCCTAATCTGGTTACCCACTCTTCTTCCATCCGCCTCCCCATTTTTTGAAGAGCTGAGATGAAGAGCTCTCTTCTTTTTTGTCATTGTTTGTTTCCAATCCCTTTTGAAGTTCTTCTCTTCAGATTTCTCCCCCAACATGAAAACAGAACGTCTCTCCATCCCTCTTCTCACCTGGATATACTTTGTCTCCTCCAATCCCATAGCTCAAAAAGGTGGACTAGGTAAGCTCAGAAGTTGTTTCGTTCTCCATCTACCGATTCCCAGGGGTGCTCGACATAACTGACACCAATGACTTGTCTGTTCGTCAACGATTCGAGGACGTCATTCGTCTTGACTGCGCATCACAGCGAAGGAAAGCTCAGAATCGGAAGACTGGTGGGGATGCGAGGATCTATGTACCTACATGCTCGGATGGCAATCCATTGTGAGTTATGTCGTCAGTTTATCAGTTACACTCTAAAAGTCAATAAATAGAAGAAGCAACTTCGCTAAATTTAGCCTCTCATCTGTTATCTTTCAGACTCTATGCCAAAGTGCAATGCTACGACATATCCGCCTACTGCTGGTGCGTCGACGAGATTTCCGGAGAGCCTAAAATCGGCTCATCCACCTCCCGCGGCAAACCAAAGTGTGAAGAGTCCACCGTATCCACAACAGTCTCTCCAAAACGGCTCCAACGCAGAAACAACAGATGCAAGGAGAAGAAGAGAACCAGATTCCTTCGACGGCTAGTGTCCACACTGAAATCCGAGATGATAATGAGTGGAGTGAATGCCACGAAAGTCAGCAGGGATTCAGCGATTCGGTGGAAGTTCAACCAACTAAACATCAATAAGAACAATGTTTTGGAGAGATCCGAGTGGAAGCCATACAAATCGGCGTTACTGGAATGGAAGAATGTTCGGCAGTGCTCGAGGAACCTTTTCAAAACATGTGACCTGGATAGAGATAGGAAACTGACTTTCGATGAATGGAGGAAGTGTATTGTGCAAGGTAGGACCCTGAAAAAATTATCCAGTCTAATAATAACAATCCAGAAATCAATCGTGTCCCTGCAAAACGTCCCGATCAACTCAACCCCTTCTTGTACATTCTACGGCCTGAATAGTTCCTAGACACTGACCCAGACACCAACCAGATCTCATTTCATCATGTTGTACTCCTTTTTCAACTTAATAACCAATACGGGTAGTTGTTAATCTAACTTTTCTTGTCTTTCACTTACATATTTCCCAGTTATTTGAAGATTTCGCATAATTTTCATCTCTATTCACAGAGCTTTTCGTCAGAACTTGTAGATACTTTATCCGGTGTGTAACCTAGATTTTTCGGAGAATTGCAATAAAGTTTTATGAAGATTTATGAACAAGTTCCGGAGCTCACAATCAAGTCAAAGTTTCACGTGAAATCAAAAAAAAGAAACAAAAGCTTTATTGATAACGTGTGGCCCCACGTTATCATTCCTTCCGCGTGTCATCCCGCCCGTCAATACGCTGGCTTTCCGGCAGCTTTCACTTTATTTTACCAAACAATGGACGACGGGACACCTTTCAGTCAATCTACCGAGTCTTCGATTGGCCTGCACACCTACAACAGCGCCGCGGATCTGACCAGTGGCCATGTGTAAGTTGCCTTCGTTCCTGCTCCTCAAACCATTCCGGTTTTGCAGGATCAGTCTTGAGAAAAACGAGTACTTGTTCGACTTGAACACGAAAAACTCGTGCACCCGTCCTCTCGAGATCTTCATCAAACTGCTCTCCACGTCGAACGTCGCCAAAGAGTTCTCCCACTTCTCCACGCTTCCACTCACCCGTCTTCGCACCGTCGACGCCTTCTTCGACCATCCCGAGTTGAACAAACTGGGAGAGATCCACGTGTACGAGCAGACACGTGTCCGAGCGACGCACAAGAACGGACACAACTACATGAACGCCAGTTGGATCGACGGCTACCGGGAGGTTCGCAAGTTCATTGTGGCGCCGTCGCCAATCGCCGATTCCGTCGCCCAGTTCTGGCGCTCCATGTACGATCGCAACTCTCTCGTCATCGTGACATTCTCCGAGTTGGCCGATGAGAACAAAAAGCCGTTTGTGCCGCAGAAGAAGGGAGAGCCGATGGTGTTGGAGGACATGACAGTCGAGATGGACAACATCCGAAGACTCCGTCCAGGTTGTCACTCTGCCGTGCTGAAGATCACAAAGCAGGGATGCGTTCCGAAGACTGCCGTGCTCCTCGCCTACATGGGATGGGGACAGATGAGCTATCCGCAGCGCCCGTCGGATCTGCTGGACTTGATGGCCGATATGAACCACATGCGGAAGGTTCTGAAGAAGAAAGGAGTCGAGGAGAAGATTTTCGAGGAGAAACAGAAGTGAGTTTGGCTTCTCACACACTTCATCCTTCTCTGTTTTAGCACTCCCATCACTCTGGTCTGCTTCGACGGCTTCAGCAGAAGCTGCACCATGGCGGCTCTCGACATTCTGTGCCAACGTCTTCAAGCGACCCACGCCATCGGCACCCCGTTCCTCGACATCCTCGACGTCATCGCCAGACTCCGAATGCTCCGTGGAGCAGCTTGCATGGTTGGATTCAAAGATGAACTCCTCTACAATGTTCTGTTTCAGAAAGCCGAGCAGTTCGTGTTCCTCTCGATGGCAGTGCTCGAGTACGCCATCCGTCATCACTTTGTCGACACGGACACTCTTGAGAAGATCAACCTTGATGGATTCCTCGTGAAGAACTACGTTGAGACTTCTTAAAAGAAATATTCTAAAAAGAAAGAACATCATAGCGAATAAACACTGTCATTTCCCTTTTTCCTTATGTCTTCTGACTTCTTTTTTGACTTTTTGGATTCCACGCCTGACCTATTTCCTTTTCTCCCATTGAGTCGAGTCAATTACATTCTCACTCACTTCCGCATTCGCCGCAGACAGCATGAGTCAGCTGTACCTGTATAGTTCTGTATTCTTCTCGTTTTTGCTCCCTACAAGCTTTTGCCAGATGTTCCAAGCAATTCCCATGCAAATGGGGATAGGAATGGGCATGCCGATGATGATGCCGATGCAGTACCCGTTTATGGGGAATCCATTCGATCAAGGGATGGATCTGGAGTACTCCCCAATCACTCAGTTGGTCTCTTCTATTGCTCATTTAGTAGAGATGCATCAGAAGAGCAAGGAGAGACTAGGAGATCATGAAGACAGCTCTCATCATGCACTCTTTCCACAATTACAAGAGCTTCAGCAAGCTATTCAAATGAGAGGAAGACCGGGAGGTGGAGGAGCTCACTTCAACCTGATTCCTTACACCCATGACGGGTTAGGAGGACCTTCTATTGCAGCATCTTCAACTTCCCGACTCATAAACTCCATTTCCAGTGATCAAGTGCCACCGGTGATGTGGAGAATTGGAGATCTCATAGGGAAAAACAGCCCTAACCAGAAGGATAAGGAAAACTTGTATGATATGACGAAGGTCAAAGGGTTCCCGATAATCAAGGTTTGTGTTACTCGAATAACTTTGACTCGATCGTTGTTTCAGGGATCAGAAGACAGTGTTCATGACAAGTTTCGTGATGCTGGTGGTGGTGGAGAGACGAAAATGATGGCGGAAGAGAAGGAGAAGAAGTCATGGACAGTTTTAGAGATTGCGAGGAAGGTTTTGGGCGTTGGTGAGTTCTTTCCGGTAACGGAAAAGTGCTAAATTTCTAAGTTTGAAGATGAACTTCCAACTGCCAGCGAGGGAAATGCCATCGCGCAGTTACTTGAAGAGCTGCGAAAAGAGAAACGTTCGGAGACAAACTCCAATGCAAATCTGATCTAATAAACAAGTTCCTGAACAAATTTATCATAATTACACTACGAAAACATAAATAAACCCTGTGTGATCACTGTCGCTTCAGGTATTCGGAGTAGTCGATGACTCCGTCTCCGTTCGTGTCCAAGTCGTCGAGCACCGCGTCGACGAGTCGTTCCATCTCTCCTTCGTCCGTGTTTGCCATTCGAGGGGCGTCTAGAAATGGATTATAGATTTTCTAATTGTTTCTCGGACGATTTCTGAAACAAAGTCGCAGAGACACGTCGTATTGACTTTCTAATACAGACGATGTGCAATGAGAGAAGGAGGAGGCTCGCCGCGAACCATACAGTCGATGATAGATTTTCTAATGTATCTTTACATGATCGGTTGTATGAAATAAGGTCTTACTAGACCGAGCGACCAATAAACATCTTCGATCAATCATAGATTTTCTAACAATTCTGCATAAAGAGACGACTCGCGGCGAAACACACCACTTCCCAGAGGGTTCTATGATTGATTTTCTAACATTTCTGGGCGCAACTAGACACAAAAACCACGTCGAAACTCTCACCATGATCCCCGTGATCGTGTGTCAACGCCTTCAAGATCTCAATCCCATCAATGAAGTTGTCCTTATTCAAATCGTGCATTGAGAAATAATGAAACCTCTGCTGCTCCTCTGTCAGTTTCTCTACCTCTATCTTGTTCTCCAAGTGTTGTTTTATGTGACTAAACGGTATTTGTCTCAGAAAAGACAGGGAGAAGAGACTCACCCCTCATCGTGAACTTCTGTCTCGTCTGCAAACTTATAAGTTGCTCCGAGAGCTCCTGAAACGAGGAATACAAGAAGAGCGAGGAGAGACAGGTGCATGGAGGAGTGTCGAGTGAGAAGAGAACTGTTTTGTTATCAGTTCCCACCGATACACACCTTTTTAGTGCTTATTCCGAATCAATATGTCTCTGTCGGGGAGGCGGGAAGAGTGATGATGATGCTGGACACAATTGTGCAAACACTGCCATTGTTGGATGCTGCTTGATGACGGGGGATGGATCACAATAAATGCAAATGTTCATTTTCATCCCGGGGAAAAGAGTGATGACTGAAGAGCGCTAGTAATACGTTATAATAAATTATGCCTTATGATACAAACAAACAACGGGGCGGAACAGGGGGAAACAACCATTATCACAAGTATTGTGAGACGACTAAGAAGTAGGACGTGGAAAGGTGGGGGAGCTGGAAGAAGCTGACTATTATGTACCAGTGAAAGTGTTAAAAGTGAGAGGGAAATGGGGATTTTGGTTCGTTTTTGTTTTGTTTCAGCAGCCGATAGAACCCATTTCGGTTAGGGTAGAGGGGGAAAGAGGAAAATATAGCTAGATTGGTATCCTAATCAATTGAATCTTGATCATTAGTTGGTTCCGCCGGTCTTCGTCATCTGTTCCTGGTGCTGTCTCGCCTGGTCCTCGCGGACCTTCTGGGCCTTCAGGAACTCTCCGTAGTCGATGAAGCCGTCGCCGTTGAAGTCGTCGTCTCTGGAAAGAATTCGTTGATTATCAAGCAGATTTGTAGTAATACTCACTTCAGAATGCTGTCGATCATCGTCTCAAGCTCTACTTCGCTTGGAAGTGGCGGCGCCTGGTGGTTGGCGTTGTTCTGAGTGTGCTGCGGTCCCGGGTTCTCGGCGTGGAAGTGGGTGATAGCTTTGATGAGCTCGACGCCGTCCAATTTCCCGTTCTTATCCAAATCGTGCATGTTGAAGTAGTGGAACTGCAGTTGTTCCGGAGTCATGTTCGCCGTCGGGTCGACCTTTCCATCCAAATGCTCCTTGATGTGGCTGCAAATCAAGCATTCTGGAGAGCGAAAGTTGGGAAAAGATACTCACTGTTCATCTCTCGCCTGCTCACCACCAAACTGTTGCTGTTGCTGCTGCCCGGCTTGACCGTGAGCTTGTTCCGGTTGTCCCTGGCCCTGAAAGTAGTTTCATTGACGATTTGGGCAGAATTTTGCCATGTTCATCTGCTCTGTAGGCGTCAGTTTGAAAAAGGAAAGAAAACTGCATTCTTGAATGTTTTTCAACGTTTGGAATATATAAATTTACCTGATGCGGCTGCTGTTGGGCGTTTCCGGCTGGGAACTGCTGTGGCTGGTGTGCGAAGGAGCCAAGAATGAGGCAGGAGACCACTATGATCTTGGCTACCATTCCTGAAATTAGATAATTTGCATTAAAACTGGACAAAACTGTTTTGAAACGGAAGAAAACATAAGAAAACGGAAGCGTGAAGTGGAAGCATCTTTTTATTCTAGTGTCGATTTACGGGGACGATGACGGTAATTCGGCGCCGACGTGTTCCAAAGTTTACTGTATTTGCGAAAACAAAAACGGACAGAAGCGCCGATAACTTGAATTTTCAAATTTTATAGTTAAAACATGAGTTTTTTGATAATTTGGGCTTGATTCAGCAAAAAATTGCAGCGAAAAACATCAAAAATTGTTATTTTGGCCTGAATTGCGGAGCGTCTTTTGCGCGCCGCATACACACTCCGACACGCAACGCCACGCACTACTCGCCGTCGCCGCATTGATTGCTTCCACGAAGCGAGCCGGTTTGGCGTTGTCGCTGCGGAACTCTTCTTATTTGTTTTCTTTGCGCACTTTTATGAACTTTCCGTAAAATTTGAATACTCAAGATTCATAATTCCTTTTTGTTTCAGTTCGATGTTGGATGTCGGACTTTCACAACATTAGATCTCGTCGACGCATCCCGGAGAGCTACTCGACTGTCGACTTCGACTACGACCCCGATCAGAAGAATCACAAGCCGGCGGCGAACGGTGGCATCGCCTACAGCTCCTTCTCCACCGTCTTCAACGCGTCCGCCTCTCAGCTTTGGAATTCCGCGCAGGTTTGTATCCTTTTTTTCTCCTTGTTCAGAGAAGCGAAAAAGATGAATATCTCTTCACGATTTTTCTTGTTTCAGGAGGCGCTTTCGTCGACATACGAGACAACTGAAGGCGCAGAAGCAGCAGACGGCGATCGATCCAAATTCGCCGAAGCCCTCGAGTCGTTGAGTATTTTCGGTAGTCCGCTAGACCAAATTGTTATGACCATGCCGTCCCGTGATCGAACGTCGGAGTTTCGTGCTACTGCGAAGTCTTATGAAGTGAGTATTCTACTCTAAGAACATCTTCTTATATTTCCAATTCAGATGAAAGCAGCAGCGAACGGAATCCGCCCACAACCAAAGCATGAGCTGCTCGCCGAATCCGTGCAATTCAACCAGCTCGCTAAGCGAATCGGCCGAGAGTTGAGTCAAACGTGTGCGAAAATGGAGAAGCTTGCCGAATTCGCCAAGAAGAAGAGCCTTTACGAGGAACGCTCACAAATCGATCACCTCTCCTCCATCGTCAAATCGGATATTACGGGTCTCAACAAGCAAATCGGAGCGCTGCAGGAGTTCTCCAGAAGGCGTGCGGGAAATGTGAAGAATCAGAATAACGGGCACAGTCAACTGGTCGTCGTGGGTTTGCAGTCGAAGCTGGCAAACGTGAGCAAGGATTTCCAAAGTGTGTTGGAGATTAGCACAGAAGTGAGTTGAACAATCAAAAATCAGAATAACGAGTCTCTTTCTAGACCATGAAAGCCGAGAAAAACCGCCGAGACAAGTTCTCCAGTGGCGCCCCTGTCCCATTGGGTCTCCCTTCCTCGTCTTCCGGAGCCAACGTTCGCTCGAAGCTTCTACAAGATGACGAACAACACGGGTCTTCGAGCATCGCGTTGGATATGGGAAGTTTGGAGAACTTCCAAGCTCAGCAAACGATGGTTAGTTTTCCCACTCTATGTCTCTCTCTAACTTCCCGATTCCTTCAGCAACACCGCGACACTTCCCTGGAATACGCACAAGCGCGTAGCAACACGATGGCGACGATCGAAGGATCCATCTCTGAACTCGGTCAGATCTTCTCTCAACTAGCCTCCCTCGTCAGCGAGCAAGGAGAAATGATCACGAGAATCGACTCGAACGTCGAAGACACCGCCCTAAACATCGACATGGCGCACTCGGAGCTCGTGAAATACCTGCAGAACATCAGCAAGAACAGATGGCTCATGATCCAAGTTTTCGGTGTTCTCATGGTCTTTTTTGTCGTTTTTGTGCTCTTCCTCACCTGAAAACGTTCCGTATTCGCTGAATCTGTAAAATATTGATTTTCCATTTCTCCATCCACTTTTTCCAGCTTTCCCCTTTCCTTTTCTGCCCTTTCAATTGTAAAAAACACGCACACGCCGGTTAGAACTTCTATTGTGTAGTGGACGCTATTCTAAATATAACTCGTGGTGGTTCCCCCTGTATGCCTGTGATCAACATTTCCCTTTTCTCTCGCATAAAATTTTCAAATTTATGATTTTCCTGCCACATTTGTGGCTCATTCCTTGTTTCTTGCTTCCCTTGTTCATTGGTAACTCGCCAAATGATACTTTTTCTTTATCACTTTTCTATTTCCCATTTCCCGTTTATCAAACGCTATTCCAGATCCCAGCATCCAGATGAGGGTCTCTGCCGGTCTGGTGATAGGCGGATGTTGTGCAGCCACAGCTGCCACCGTGCTCAACGCGTTCGTCATCAACAAGCAGTTCTACCCGTCGATCGTGTACCTCTCGAAGAGCAATGCAAGTATGGCTGTTCTCTACGCACAAGGACTCGTACTCATCTACTTGGTCTTCCAAGTGCTCAAGTCTATCCTGTTTGGAGATTTGAGAGCAGCAGAGGCCGAGGTGAGTCTTCAAACATCCTAATTCCATCTGAACTGTGCTTTTCAGCATCTCTCGGAGCGCACATGGCATGCAGTCCTGGAGACGTGTCTCGCCTTCACCGTCTTCCGTGACGACTTCTCCGCCATCTTCGTCATGCAGTTCCTCGGTCTACTCTTCATCAAATGCTTCCACTGGCTAGCAGACGATCGAGTCGACATGATGGAACGAAGTCCAGTCATCACTCTCCGCTTCCACATGAGAATGATGACCGTGCTCGCTATACTCGGATTCGCCGACTCCTACTTTGTCTCGAACGCGTACTTTGTCACTATGCAGCGTGGAGCCAGCGCTCAAATTGTATTCGGATTTGAGTAAGAGTTTGATTTTCGAGATTCTCATACAGTTCCTCGTTGCAGATACGCTATACTGTTGGCTCTAGTGCTCCACGTGACTCTGAAGTACTTGTTGCACATGCACGATCTCCGCAATCCACAATCCTGGGATAACAAGGCGGTCTACCTGCTCTACGCGGAACTTTTCATCAGTAGGACCTTCAGAAGAGCCAAGAGCTCTAGTTTTCTATTCCCCATCTTCCAGACCTCATTCGCTGCCTCCTCTACGGATTCTTCGCCGTCATCATGCTCCGTGTGCACACCTTCCCACTCTTCTCCGTCCGTCCCTTCTACCAGTCAGTTCGTGCCCTTCACAAAGCCTTCCTCGACGTCATCCTCTCACGAAGAGCCATCAACGCCATGAACAGGTTTATAAATTTGCCTGAATACTCTTCTAACCCCCTATTTTTCAGTCAGTTCCCAGTTGTCACCGCCGACGAACTGGCAGCCATGGACGCCACGTGCATCATCTGCCGTGAAGAGATGACTGCCGAGTCGGGACCGAAACGTCTTCCATGCTCGCACGTCTTCCACGCACACTGTCTCCGCAGTTGGTTCCAGAGACAACAGACGTGCCCGACGTGCAGAACTGACATCTGGCGTAAGTTTCCGTTTCTGAAAAACATCCCCCAATCTCATATTGTTCAGAAGGTCGTAACAATGCTGCCGCGAACGCTGGAGCAGCCAACGCCGCCGGAGATGCAGCCAATGGAGCAGCTCCCGCAGCTGGAATCCCTCCCTTCGTGCCATTCCTCGGTCATCAGTTCGGATTCCCACAGAACCTTCAACACCAAGCTGCTGCTCCAGTTGCAGGACAGAATGGTGCAGCCGGTCCGTTCCCTCATCAGATATTCTACGCTGCTGCTCCGGCGAACAGACCAGAGTTTATGGTATGCTCTGCAAATCTGAATTCTCATCCCCATCATTTCATTCCAGAATCTCATCCCACCCCCACAACTCGCTGGTCCACCTGGTCTCTTCCCAATGATGCCTCCACCACCGATTCCTCAAGTTCCCGGTGCCGCCGCTCAAGACGGAGCTAATGGAGCTCCAGGCCCATCCAACGGACCTATCCCGCTCAACCCATCCTACTCGGAGCTCACGACAGACGAGTTACGTCGAATGGAAGGAGATACTCGTGAAGCGATCCTGGCCCGCCTTCATGCTATGGACAACATCTTGGTGCTTCTGGAATCGGCTCAAGCACAGATGATTCAGCTGGCTACGATCACTCCGAACGTCCGAGTGAGATCGATGCCGTCGCGACAGCCACAAAACACTGAACCAGAAGTCGAAGTGGAGATCAACGACTTCTCCGAAGAGGAAGACGAAGGCCCGTCGGCTTCCGACTCTCGTCCATCGTTGTTCGGAGGCAACAACTCTTCTTCGTCTCCGTCCCCTCAAAACGTTCACGTGACACCCGTTCCGACGTACACCATCGGTGCCAATGGCCAAGTGACGACGTCATACGAGATCGGAGCACCCATCCAGCCGTCGTCATCTTCGAGAACACCACAAGCCGAAGAGATCCGTCAACGTCGACTCGCACGTCTTCTGGGAGAGCGACCAAACCAAAGTCCAAGCTCCAGTCAGAACCATGATCATCAGGAATAATAAAAAGCTGAATCTGTAATTTTCTTCACCTCCGAATGAACGGTCGTTGTGTATTTTCCATGTGATTCACCACTTTCTTTTCTAGATATTTACCCTAACTTCCCCCCGTTTTCTTGGGTTTCCCCACGTGTATTCGAGCTATTATCTTTTCCTGTTTTGTTCTGTAGTAATTTATTCATTCTCTCTTGTCGCTCTCAAGTCACCTTCCCTTTCTTGTCATGCCACCCGCTTCTTTTGTTCCGAATGAACTTCCCATTTCAAACTTTACCGTGATAACAAAGAGAGGAACTCAAAGACCAGGCCAACAGTTGACTGTGATTCGTCCACACATTTGGCGGATCACGAGGCAACTGAAGGAATGGTCCGAGGACCTAGGAATACGAATATTAGATGAATAAACAGAATAGGAATAGTAGAAGGGGCCAGGAGGGAAAAGAGCCGCAGGACAACCCGGGATGAGCGACGGTTCTAGTCATTGCCGATTGCTGGAAGGACTAAGCGCCGTCACCCAGCTCGGGAAGCCGCTGGCAGATGTACGGGGAAGGGAGGGGGATTAGGAGAAGAGAATAAGGTGGGAATGGTGAAAATGGCGGGAGCGACGGCCTTTTATACTGCCTCTGGTGGGAACAACGACGAGAGAATGACGTTTAGCGTGTGCGATGAAAGAGACGCAGAGAGTGCGCGACGAGAAGCGCGTGGGAAACCCCGCCCCTCCACCGCGCGCGAAACTTTCGAATTTGAATTTTCAGCATTTTTTCGCCGATTTTTACGGTTTTTCCATGGTTTTAAAGAGTTTAAGGTGCTGAAAGTCGACAAAAAATGCCTCAAAATCATAGCGGAGCGATGAGCAGCAAGAAAAATCCATATTTCTACCGAAATTGAAGAAAAAAAGTTAAAATTTAAACTTTCTGCACTTTCAGCCGATTTTCGCTCAATTTCAAAAGTTTCACTTTGTTTTGCATGCGAGTAGTTGTCTAAAACTGCCTCGAAACCATAGCTGAGTGATGCGAAACAAGCTAAATCCTCTTTTACAGCCAAAATTGAACGCGAAATGTGGAAATTTGAAGATTCGTTGCGTTTCGCTGATTTCGGCCATAATGAAACATGAAAAGAACGAAAATTCGAACCTTTTTGCATTGTAGAGCCATAATTCCGGTATTTCGCCGCTGCTTTGCCATTGAACTAGATAGATATTGATAGCGAATTGATAGAAACTTGAGAAGAATCGATTGTTGAGCACCAGAAAGTTGAAAAAAAGCCGGATATACCTAGAACACGTCATTTGCGAGCCTCTCTACGCACCGCGCATCTCAAATTTGGCGCCACGTTTTTTGTTTCACCGGAACACGCGTTCTCTCTCGAAAAGGTCAAACGTGAAACCGAAATGTGACCTTTTTTCTCGCCCTATCAACTGTCTCTTCCCCCTCTCTTGCCCTTTTATCACTTATCATCAACAGGCGCTCGTCAACAATTTACTGATTCGGTTCCTTTTTCCAGCGAGCTTTTATTGATTTTCGCTTGATTTTTGCTTCGAAACGCGCGAAATTGTCTCGTAAACTGTTGCTAAAGTTGTCCTTGTAACGGCTAGTTCATCAGATAACCATCTCGCAGACCTCCTAGACAGGTCCAGCTGAAACTTCTCTCGCTCCTTTCCTTTCTGTTTATTACCTTTGTCTTTTCGCTAATGATGTTTCTGGTTACAGATAATTATCACACTCTCCTCCCGGAATGAGCGGCGATGAAGATGAAGAAGTGCCGAGCACGTCGGGCACCAGAGAATTCGAAGACGAGAAACGTAAGGCGTCTGTTAGGATTGGAGCATTTTCTAACTGTGGCTAGAGTTTTCAGAGTACGTTCAACTCGGAAACCTCAAGGAGTACAAGGATGACGTGACGCCGTTGCTCTCCTCGAAACACGCCCCACTGGTACTCGGAAAAGTGACCAAGGAAGCGGCAGTTGCGACGCATTCGGCGTTACGAGGTGGCATTTCGGCCGAGAAGGAGCAACAGTGAGTCAATGAAATCTCTGCGTAAGATCGAATCAGTTTGAATGTTTCAGAATCCGCGAAATCTACGATCGACTCGACATTGACAACAACGGAACGATAGACATTCGCGACTTGACACTGGCACTGAAGCACGAAACGCCGCACATCCCCTCCAACTTGGCACCGGTGATCATGTCGAAAATGAGTCCCGACGACGACGGCCGAGTGGAGTTCCACAACTTTGCCAGCTACGTGCTGGAAAACGAGCAGAAGCTAGCCGAGATGTTCGCTGATATGGATCAGAATCACGACGGACTCATCGACGTCGTGGAGATGAAGAACTACTGCAAGGATATCGGAGTGCCGTTGGACGACAAGAAGGCGCAGCACATAGTCAACAAGATGGATCAAACAGGCTCGGCGTCAGTGGGATTGAAGGAGTTCCAGGACTTCATGCTGCTCTACCCGTCGTCCGATATGAAGGATATTGTGGATTTCTGGAGACACAACTTGGTTATCGACATCGGAGAGGACAGCCAGATACCGGAGGATTTCAGTCAACAGGAGATGCAAGAAGGTATCTGGTGGAGGCATCTGGTTGCTGGAGGATCCGCTGGAGCAGTTTCGAGAACATGCACCGCTCCATTTGATCGGATCAAAGTGTACCTACAGGTGAGAAACTTTAGGAAACAGAAACAGAAACTAATGAGGTCTTTCAGGTGAACTCGACAAAGAACAACCGACTTGGTGTGATGGCGTGCTTGAAGCTGCTGCACGCAGAAGGAGGCATCAAGTCGTTCTGGCGAGGCAACGGAATCAACGTCGTCAAGATCGCCCCGGAGAGTGCCATCAAGTTCATGTGCTACGACCAACTGAAACGACTCATCCAGAAGCAGAAGGGAAGCAAGGAGATCACCACTTTCGAGCGTCTCTGTGCTGGATCCGCCGCCGGCGCCATCTCCCAATCAATCATCTACCCGATGGAAGTCATGAAAACTCGGTTAGCACTTCGGCGGACAGGACAAATGGATCGAGGAATCATCCACTTCGCTCACAAAATGTACGACAAGGAGGGACTCCGATGCTTCTACAAGGGATACCTTCCGAATCTCATTGGCATCATCCCGTACGCTGGCATCGACCTGGCCATCTACGAAACACTCAAGAGGTCCTACATGCGATATTACGAAACAAGCTCCTCGGAACCCGGAGTTCTAGCTCTTCTCGCCTGCGGAACATGCAGTTCGACGTGCGGACAACTCGCCAGCTATCCGTTCGCTCTCGTTCGGACGAGACTTCAAGCCATCAGTGAGATTAGTTGATCTGTTGCCAAGAATGCTACTCATTTGTTTCAGCGATCACTCGGTATTCTACACAGCCACACACAATGTTCGGACAGTTCAAGCATATACTGCAGAACGAGGGACCGACTGGCTTCTACAGAGGAATCACGCCTAATTTTTTGAAAGTACGTATCTCATTTCGAAGCTTAAGATCGAGTATTCTATGTTTAGGTGATTCCGGCAGTGAGTATCAGCTACGTGGTCTACGAGAAGGTGCGGACGAGTCTCGGCGTCAAGATGTGTTAGTATCAGAAGGTAAGGGAATCTATGCTGATCAAACCTGCTATGAAGCGTGAAACCGAACGCTGCTTCCAATGGGAACTCACTGTATCTGTCTGAGTCTCGGGTCTCTGTCCAGACAGATTAATCGCGGCTTATGATAACATTTCGGAAGAAATCTTTCTGAAGTGGAGAATGTTTACATCTCAAGGTCACCTCTCCACAGACTTTTGACGTTCTAGTGCGCAAAAAATGAAACAATTTTCGGATCTGCCAGTTTTGATAGCGTGAGGGAAAGAGAATTGTGTAGAAAGGAATGGAACATTCCAACAAGAGAGAAAATCAGCCAACAATGCCTTCATTTTTGCAGATAATGCTCGATTTCGTGATGGGAGTGCGTGTGCAGGCGGTGGCGACGAAATCGGTCCGGCACATCGACAGCGAGGAGCAGCCAACCAGATTGGTTTCGCCTACTTCTAATCAACAGCACCTCCTTCAACTGCCGCTACGGAGGAATCGACAAGTTCATCATTGGCAAATGGCAAGCCGTCCAAGAAACTTTTGTGTCCTCTTCGTGATGTTCCCCCTATCTTTCTCATCGCATTCGTTTTTGTTGTAACTCGTCCACCCGTTCCAGCCATCTGTTCTAGTCGACTCATTCTTTATCTTCCCCATTTCTGCTTGTTTCCCTCCTGACCCGCACCCTCATTCCCATTTGACACATCTCCGAGAGACTCATCCACAACGACATTTCCGGGTATTATATGATTTTCTAAAGCTTCCATTCTTCTTCCCATTCCCCTTTTCTTGTTTCAACAAGTTCAGTTGTTCTCTTCATTCCCGTCCCATCCCTCTTTCAACCCTACTTTCTTGGATTCCAACGTCTCATGTAATAAACTGTTCAGATAAGCATATTACAACAGTTTCGTGAATGGAAAGACGACACGACAGAGACAAGCAATCAACTCCAATCATTCAGCAGCTCCTTTCATTGCATCCACCGAGTGTACGGTTTTCTGAACAGTAGATTGTGCCGATTCCAGAGAAGCGTGAAACTCCTGAAAGTCTGGTTTGGGATTGCAAAGTTTTTCCGGCGCAACGGCTTGTTATCTTTATCAAACCTGCTAGTGAAGCGTGAAACTGATCGCAACATTATCCGAACGCTGCGTAGCCTCCTCTGTTTCTCGCGGACGTGCGCATACACGTAATCGCATAGACCTCGTCCTCTGAATAGGGAATAGACGGCGGAGGCCAAACTAGGCCAATCGACGCGGAGACAAGGGCGATCCGAGGAGAAACACCTTCGCCACCACCGCACATAGTGTCCCGAACGATGCGGATCCCGTGTCTGCTACGACCGCTTCTCGGCTGGTTCTTCGGCTTGACCATTCTGTTCTCGGCTCTTTTCGGGAACTACATCATCACCTTATTCCTCGGTATCCCGATTCTTGGCAAGCACAAGTTATGGCGGAACATCATGGATCGTGCCATCTCGTATTGGATGATGATTCCAATGGTAACTCACTGTGTCTGTCTGCGTCTCCGATCTTTGCCCAGACAGATTAATCGCGGCTTCTAATAACAATTCGAGAAAGGTCTTTCTGGAGTGGTGGATGTTTACATTTCAAGGTCACCTCTCCACAGACTTCTGACGTTCAAGGGCGCGAAAAATTGAAACAAATTTCGAATCTGTCATGTTCCTGGGTCTCCGATTCTCCGAATCTCTTGCTTCTCGGCATGTGTTGACGGGACGGGACGGTGTCCTTTTGATGAATAACCCATCTGCAACCACACGATGACTGTGTCTAACCGCAAACTTTGATCGCGCGAGGGAGAGAGAGAGAAGTGAACGGAAATGAAAGAAACGTTCGAAAAAAGGAAAAAGCAACTGAAACAGTCAAAATTTTTGCAGGGAATGCTCGAATTTGTGATGGGAGTGCGTGTACGGGTCAGTGGCGACGAAATCGAGTTTGGAACTCCCGCCCTGATTGTAATGAACCATCGGACACGACTCGACTGGATGTACATGTGGTGTGCTCTGTATCAGATCAACCCGTGGCTCATCACTTCTAACAAAATTTCGCTGAAAGCTCAACTCAAAAAACTGCCGGGAGCCGGCTTCGGTATGGCTGCTGCGCAATTCGTCTTTCTCGAACGGAACGCCGAAGTGGACAAAAAGTCGTTCGACGATGCCATCGACTATTTCAAGAACATTGATAAGAACTATCAGGTTTGAATTGTTCTCGTCTACAATGATCTCATGCTCATTGTTTCAGATACTCCTGTTCCCCGAAGGAACCGACAAATCAGAATGGACGACATTGAAAAGCCGCGAATTTGCGAAGAAGAACGGACTCCGCCATCTGGACTACGTGCTCTACCCAAGAACCACTGGATTCCTCCACCTTGTCAACAAGATGCGAGAACGTTAGTTGAAAAGAACGTGCCTGGTTTGAAACAGTTGTTCTTTTACAGAAGAGTACATTGATTTCATCTACGACATCACCATCGCCTACCCGTACAACATTGTTCAGTCAGAGGTGGATCTAGTGGTGAAAGGAGCCAGTCCTCGAGAAGTTCACTTCCACATTCGAAAAGTACCCATTTCACAAGTTCCTCTCAACGAAGCAGATGCAAGTCGTTGGCTGACAGAGTGAGAAACGTCTCTCAGACTGATTGGAACCATTGTTTTCAGAAGATGGACGAGGAAAGAGCAGCTGCTTCATGAGTTCTACAGCGAGGAGCAGCCAATAAACAGGCGATTTCCAGTAGAGCGAGGAGATGGTGTATGGCGAAGTGTGAGTGTTTTCTACATTTCTCGCAGAACCAAAAGTTTGTTATTTTCAGTGGAGAGAGCCCCGACGTCATTTCTACGTGAAAGTGACCGCACTCGCGTTCTGGTTCACTGTCATCTCCTTCTGCGCCTACCACATCTTCTTCGTTCGAACCCTGCAGGTAAATATCAAATCGCCCTCCATTCGGGACTAATTTGACGGGTTCAGATTGGTTTCGCCTACTTCTTCGTCGTCAGCACCTTCCTCAATTGCCGCTACGGTGGAATCGACAAGTTCATCATTGGCAAATGGCAAGCCGCCCAAGAAACTTTTGTGTCCTCTTCGTGATGTTCCCCCTTTCTTTCTCATCGCATTCGTTTTTGTTGTAACTCGTCCACCCGTTCCAGCCATCTGTTCTAGTCGACTCATTCTTTATCTTCCCCTTTTCTGCTTGTTTCCCTCCTGACCCGCACCCACATTCCCATTTGACACATCTCCGAGAGACTCATTCACAACGATTTCCGGGTATTATATGATTTTCTGAAGCTTCAGATCCTACCCTCATTCCCCTATTCTTGTACCTCTTCGAAAATTTCTGTATTCTCTTCCCAAACTCCCCTCGTTGCATTCCAACTGTCTCATGGAATGAACTGTTCGCACAAGCTGATTGGGAAACGACTGCATTCGCCGAGACAGATACGCTCGAGAGTGTTGATCTCCTTTCCCCGTTCTGCTTCTAGATGACTCGGTTCGGCTGACAGTAGCGTACATCTTGTGATCAAAGTGGATGATTCCTCGATCCATCTGTCCTGTCCGCCGAAGTGCTAACCGAGTTTTCATGACTTCCATCGCGTAGATGATCGATTGGGAGATGGCGCCGGCGGCGGATCCAGCACAGAGACGCTCGAAAGTGGTGATCTCCTTGCTTCCCTTCTGCTTCTGGATGAGTCGTTTCAATTGGTCGTAGCACATGAACTTGATGGCACTCTCCGGGGCGATCTTGACGACGTTGATTCCGTTGCCTCGCCAGAACGACTTGATGCCATCACACTCAATCGGCTGTTCTTCGTCGAGTTCATCTGAAAGAACCAATCTGTTGCCTGCTTCCGAACTTTTCCTCACTAACCAGAAGACGACGTGTATTGTACAAATTGTTGACGCTAAGTCCTTTGTGGCAGTCACATCGAACGAAGAATGGAAGCCTTGTTGACCATGATGAACGATGTCTCTCTGAATGAAAGAGTTCGATGCTTCTAAAGCACTTGCTATGCTCGTTGGAAGTCATGAAGGTTAGAGTGTTTGAAATTTTGAAATCGAAAAATGATGAAAAGAGGAGATTTGTATGAAAGGGCGGGAAGTCCCAATGTAGTTCAAGAAACTAAAAGTTGTTGAGGTGTGGGAGTGAATTCTGAGAAAGTTCGAAAGGGTGGTGCTTCTTAGCCCGATGCTCCCACGGTGTGTAGTAACGAAAAGTTTTAGTTGAATAAATCAATTTTTGCAGACTTTTGTTTTGTTTTCTGCATTTCTACACACCGTGCTTCCCGAATGGAGCAACGGTTGATCCCTCTCGCCGCGAAGAGGCGAAGCACAATGAGAGGGAAAAGGTTTTGTTTAACGTCCAACCACGGACCGTCCGGCCATGGACGCAGCCGGCGTAGAACACTTCTCAGTGATCCCTACCGGCTGTAAACTTATCCTGTCCCACCTCCATCCCTCAATCTCCAACCATTCAGCCATCCCGGTCGTTGAATGCTGCGCCGACGAGCTGTAAGGCGGAGGGCCGGCCGGACTCAGACACCTTCACAAAAAAGGGCTAGTGTGCCGACCGGAGTTATCTCTCACCAGATTAGAAAAACTCACCTTACCAATCTCTCCTCCATTCAGTTCTCCCGGCGTCGACGAGCTGAAAGGCGGAGGGCCGGCCGGACTCAGACTCCTTCACCAAGAAGGGCTAGTATGCCGACCGGAGTTATCTCTCACCGAAACTCACCTATCCATTTGTCGTCGTTGTCGTCGTGGATGCATCTCTTGTCCACTTCAGCATCCTCCCTTTCCTCATCCATCCTTCTCGCTTAGCTCCTCCTCGTCGTTGTCGCTGTCGGCGCATCTCCTTTCCATCCGATCCTCTTCCACGATCCTCCGTCCCATCCACTGACATCAAACGATCCGTTCGTAGTTGCTGTCGTTGTCGTTGGCGCATCCCTTCTTCTCCACATCAGCATCCTCCCGAATCCTCCTGCATCTCCTGGACCTCCCACTGCTTCTTGTCGTCGTCGTCGTTGTTGGTGCATCTCCTCTCCACTCCTTCCTCTTCCCCGATCCTCCGCCAAACCATCCAATCCACTCGTCGTCGTCGTCGCTGTCTCACTGGCTCTCCTGAAAACAAGAAACAGCAGAAAAGATAAGAAAGTAATCCTAAAAGTTGTTCACCACTTCTACCACCATCTTCGCTTACGACGTAAGCACTGAACGGAAAGGACAAGAGCCCGAAGGCAATGTCAGTGACGAGCACCAGTGAAGTTCCAGATCAGCACTTAACAGCCCGCAGACTGCCGGACCGACCCCGAAGGGTGGCCGCGTACCAAGTCAGGCGTGGACTTTCTACGAAACTATCGCTTAGAGTCTACCCTTTGGCTCGTTTCTTCGATTCCCCCCAGTGTTTCCCTGATCTCTCATCAAAGATTAGGAGGGCTGCTCCCCTTACGAAACCGAACTGAACGGATGGGAGTGCAAGTCCGGATCAGTGGTTAACAGTCCGCAGATCTGTCACAACTACCCCCGGAGAGGTAGTGAGCGTACCGCTAGCGACCCCTACGGGCTGGCTTCCCCGGGATGATCCCTTACGCGAACACCACGCGAGGTGACCTTACCCGGAGCACGTGGCCTAGAGAGGAGGGTGGGGGAAAGGAAGAAGTGCTAAGGGTTCCGAGTGGCCTCCGGTGAACTACTAGAAGTGGTGAACTAATGCCTAACCCCCCAATACAGACTAACCTTGTTTCCTGCGATCGGCATCCGTTCTCCTGGTCGCTGCTCTCGCTGCTCCTCGTGCTCGGTGCTCCTGTTGTCCCTGTCCCTTCCGTTGCTTCGAGGTGCCGTGGCGTCGGATTGAATCGAGTGTAGACCCTGAAAACAAGAAAATAGAATGATTTTGAAGAAAAGGAGCGGAGAACGAAGTGCACGAAGAGTACAGAAAGAGGAAACGAACAGTTCAAAGTGTTTGGAAGGGAAGGATCCCGGAGATAAGCGGAAACTACAAGGTCCAGACGAGGGAATGACACGATGACCAGTTGTTGGAACCGATTGTCGATATTTACGACTGTACCAACAGTAACCCGCGTAACCATAGGAGTGGCGCGGTTGCCGGGGAGACCCTCCCAGCACCCGTGGTGTCCCCGCAGGAGGCAAGACGGTTGGCGGGTCTGGTTGCAAGATGGTCTAGGTGCGGAGTGTTTGAGACAACTGTCCTGGAACCCGTCACATCGACGCGTCACAAGGAGAACACTCTACACCCTCCATCAAAGTAGAATCGAATACGACAAAGCAAAATCGAATCCGAATTCTGCCATACGCCAGTAGGCACAAAGATGGCAAGTTGTATCTGTTAAACTGTTTTATTCCCTATTCACTATTCACAACCATAGAAAGACACTATAAAACAAAAACTCAAATCCATCACTATCAATATAAAACTATCGGTCAATACATAAATAATCACTTCATTATTAGAATCACAATTGGGATGCACGTCTCAGCAGTGGCGGCGTCTGTGCAGTCGATTCTTGAGGCGAAGAGCCTTCCGCTGTCCAGAGTGTGTCAGTAACTGAAATCAGAAGTTGAGAACTACTCGGGAAACGTTGAAACAACCTTGAGAGCCTCGTCGAACGTTTCCTTGTGGAGAGACGATGTGACGGTTCGGAGACGGGCGTTGTGGTAGACTCCTTGTTCGTCGGAAGTTTCGAGCACGTTCGAGTCGTGGCGGGACGTCACTCCTTTTCTCGCGAGAACACTGAAATCCACAACTATTTGGAAAGAGAAAGAAACCGGGTAGCTTACTGTGAAATCGCTCTGAACAAGGAATACTTCACATTGTCCGTTTGAGTGAAGCGGTGCACAATCGTGACATGTTTTTGCAGGTCATGTCCGAATGACCGCAAGTTGGCCTTTTGGAGTGTGTGAAGGTGGTTTTGACATTCGATGAAGTCGGAGATTTGCTTGGAGAGTTGACGGGCAGCAGAGAACTTGACACGGTACATCGGGTACTTGATGTAAGTCTGATTCCAAACCAGAGGGAGCACATGGATGTCGTTTTTGGAAGCTGGCAACCTGAACATAGAACTTTTTCAGAAACCTTATTGATAGAGTTTTCGATACCCGAGAGCCTGGAGACAACGCTGCACATCTTCGACGGATGGGTGATGGTGGTCGGTCAGCGAGACGTTGATGATCTCGAACACGACGCGATGTTCATTGCGTTTCTCTATCAAACCTCTCCCATTCTCCGTGACGTCGAATCGATGAGCAGCTGATTGGGGAGAAGGACCAGGTGGCAAGGGGATATCACAAACTTCGATGTTATTGGTCTCGGATTGGTTGCCAGTGAGAGAACTTGTCGGTGTAGGGAGTGGATGTCCGGCAGGAAGATGTTGTTCTCCAAGATAGAAGTCGGCTTCGTGTTCCATGGCGTCCGTGTTCATCTCATCATCCTTTCCGGTCTCCACATCATCTTTGATGCCTCCGCCAACGTCGTCGTCCTCTGCATCATGCAGGCTCTCTTGTATTTCCTCCGGAACCGTGTCATCATACTCCTCTCTTTCTCCGACGTCCTCGAGCACTTGGACCGATCCCGAACCTTCCTCCACAATATCCTCCATCATTTCGTTCTCTGACTCTTCCTCTGAACTTTCCTCGGTGTCCGACTCCATTTGAGAAGAAGTACACGGTTGTTGCATCTTTTTGTTCTTCTTCTGAGATCCCTGCTTCGTCGACTGTTTTTTCCGGTTCTGAGCCAAGGACTCAATTCGAGACGTAGCCTTTCTGGCAAGCTCCGCACGGGCCGTCTTAGCATTCTTCTCGGCAGCCTTCGCGGCTTTTGCTTCGTCACGCTTGGCCTTTTCCTCCTGTTTCAACTTCTGCTTCTGCTCTTGGTCTTTCTTTCGCATCGCCATCAACTCTTGGCGTCTCTCCCGTTCCTTCTGCTTCCGATCTTGCTCTTCTTCACGCTTCTTCTTTGCCTCCTCCGCAGTCTTCTCACGTTCCTTGCGCTTCTCGGCGGCTCTGTCTCGGCGATTCGGCACCACTCGAGAGACAGCTCCGTTGTCGGTGCATGCACCACTACGAGTGATAACCATTTGTCTTAGTTGGTGATTACCTGAAAACGGATCATAATAAATCATAAAGCAAGGATGCAAGGCGGTGCAAGGTGCGAAGAGATAATAACTCGGTAAAAACACGAGGGGACCGATGAAAACCAGAGGTGGAATAGAGAGAAAGAGAGCGAGAGAGAGAGAGAGAGAGAGAGAGAACGTGCGATGCTGATGAGTTCTGGGTTACTTCTTTACGAAGTCTAAGGTTGTTTGTAGAGGGATCGGAGATGAAAACCACATTATCTATCTTGCAAGTTAGGCTTCTGAAAGTCATCGCACTAAACAGGTAGCGGGCGTTTTCTAGACACATACTGGAAGTATTTAACGGCCAAGATCTCTTCGGAAAGAAATGAAACGCGGCGGATGTCTTTCGGGATGCTTCTTCAGGAAGTTTCTGGAGAGTTCCGGGAATGAAAGATGAGGAAATCAAAGAAAAGAATACAGAATAGGTGATAGAAGTAGAGAATCAACGAGAGGACGCGCAGAACAGCGTGCAGCAACCAGGTGCACCACGACGGCACTGGAAATTTGACAGACAGAGGGAGAAAAGGCGCGAGAACATCCCGCGAAGCGAAACACGTCGAAGAAATCGTTTAGAAAAGAAGGAAACGACAGATCATTTATGTTATAGGGTACGAAGGCGGGAAAAAACAGATCTCCGGGTGTGCAAACCGTGTGTAAATGGCATGAATGCTATCTGAAAGGTTCCCTGTATCCTAGAGCAACCTCGACGAACACTTGGAAGTACAACAACAGTGTCGTCGAGACAGGAAACATCAATCAACTTCGAGTCTCGCACAAGACTACCACAATGATGGATTCCGCCCTCTCCAATGGGACTAGTCACTCAATGAACGGGATCAGTGCTTTGAACACGACGGATCTCCATCAGGAACTTTCTCACTGTTTTGCCACCAATCCTCATGCATCCAACTTGTTACTTCGGTTTCACTGGAAGAAACAGCTTTGTTCAACAAACATTTTTCAAAGTTCACATTTATTTTTATACTAATAAATCATCATCCATCAAGAGATACATATATAGGCAATCATCCAGTCTTGTCGTCTTCTGAGAAGTTGCTGGAGACGTAGTGAATCCAACATACGTGGAACACGCTCGATCTAGCCAGATTCCAAGGACCTTCCCACCATGTCGACTGCGGATCCCGGCGTTGTGAAGAAGGCTGAACTATAAAAACTGAATCAGCCTGATAGAAACAAAACTCACAGAGTGGCAGCATGGAAGAGAGAGATGTCTGCGGCTCCCATCGTAGTAATCTTCTCGTGAATCGTCATGTGGGTCTCTCTTTGGATTCCGAAAGCCGTCACATCCGCCTTTTCGGCGTGTCCCATGTGCATCTTGTCACGAATGTAGGTCCTGATTCGGCATTCAAGAGATTGAGTGACACCGAATCGCAAACGGTACGTTGGCTCCGCGAGGAACATTTTCCGGTTCACAAGTGGCAGAACACGGACGTCATCGGCAGAAAGAAGCATTGATGATGTTGTACCCAAAGACTTCCATGTTGTTGAGGACGTCTTGTTGAGTGGGAAGAGCTGGATTGCAGAGAAGGGCGTTGGCGAACTCGAACTTGTAGATCTTCTTTTTGTCTTGCGTCTCTCGGTTGCCTCGTTCAAATCTCAGACCATTGATGTTGGCAGCGGTTGCAGGACCATTTGGAAGTGGGATGTCAGCGACGTTCAGGGCGTTGTTCTCGTTCTCGGTACCCTGAGCTTCTTTGTGCATCCTCCATGTTGTCGTCGCCGTTCTCATCATCCAACTCCATGCTCAGCGGCCCATCTTCTTCCAATTCCGCCACCACAATCTCCTCCATATTCAGTTCGACTTCGTGTCTGACGATAGCTGTAGCTGTTGGGATTCTATCGGCAAGCGCATTGAGCATCTCGTTGGGCGAACTGAAACGTGAAAGTTATTTTACAAGATCTTTAACAACTTGGATGTCACTCACGGAGTGGTTTGTTCGGTTTCTGAGTCATCTGTTTCATCTTCATCCTCCGATTCCACTGATTCCTCATCGGAAGAGTTGGTTGGGCTGCGAGTGGTTCGTTGATCCGAATTCTTGCTTTGTTTCCTCGCCATATCACTCATTCGCTTTGCAAGTCTCACCCTTGCCTGCTCCTTCATTTCCCTCTCCTTCCTTCCCTTCACCGCCGCCTTCTCAGCTTTCTCGGCCTCCTTTTTCGCTTCTCTCTGAGCTTCCTTCTGAAGCTTCTCTGCTGCCTTTTGGGCTTTCTTGGCTTCCTGTGCCAGCTGGAGTTCCTGCTTCTTCTTGACAACGGCAGCGGCCTTCTCGGCCCGTTCGGCGGCTTTCTTCGCCCTTGCGGCGTCCTCAGCGGCTTTTTTCTCCGCACTCTTCTTCTTTCTCTCTTCGGCAGTCATCCGCTTCGACATCGACGTCAATGATCCGATAGCAGAAGGTCCTCCGTGATTCGCTTGATCCGAGTGGAGACCATAACGTATACTACCTGAAAACAAGAAAGATTAGGGAAGTATAAGGACGATGAGAACGAAGAAAGAACTTTAAAAAGTAACGCGACTCGGTTGGAACTATCACAAAACGAGTAGTATAACAACAAGAACAACACGCTAATGAACATAGAAGAAAGAATGAGAGCAGATTAAAGAAGCGGTGGAGAAAGAAGAGAGATGGAATGGCGGGGACACACACACAAGCAAGTGTTACCGTGAGCTCTCCTGTTTATAAACCACTTTCTTCAAAGTTGTTGTTCCATTATCATTTTCTCCCAGATATCAGTTGTCAGTCGTAGTTGCATTTGTTCCGTTTTCTGGTATTAGCAATCCATTTTCCTTTATGTTTGTTTCGGACTTCCTTCTGAATACTCTCATTTCGACATTCTCCACTTTCAATTTTCATCTCCCCGACATGACTATTTTCACACAGCATTCCTGTGATTGTATAATCATCTCCTATTGAGATTCCCAGTTTTATGGAGTATGCATGATGTTTCGAACGACTTGCTTCACAGTTTGTTACTACTATAAAAAAGTTCACGTGAAGGGCTTCCTTAAAAAATTGCCTTTTTCTACGTGAAAACCTTCACGTCATCCCCTCCTCGTCAGCTCATCATGTCTAGGATCCTCTTACAATCAGCTAGTTCTAACTGCTCTTCCTCTTTCCCCTGTAAGCTGTTTGGAATGTCGGAGCCATGGAAGAGAATCGATTGGAAGGCGGTCAACGAGACGTTGGGCACTCTTCAGAGACTCTTGGCGCCGCTTGTCGAGGAACAAGAACCTGAGCGGTAAGTTTGAACAGAAGTTTGAGGAAAAGGGAAAGATATACGGGTTTTCAGGGCTACGTATCCAACTCCCAACGGAGCTCTTCCGAGCAACTCTGTGGAGCCCAAGGAGCCCGTGATGCCACAAAACCAACAAGTTCCCATGGATTCTGAGAGCGTCAGAATGGAGCTTCACGTACCGGAGCCCGAGAAAGCTATTCCGAGCAAGCACGTGCTTCAGAACCCCATGGAGTCTCTGGTATCATCTGTGCCTTCTAAGTCTATGGAGTCCCAAACCAACAAGTTCCCGTGAACTCTGGAAGCGTCAAGATGGAGCCCCAAGTACCGAAACCTTATGGAGTTATTTCGAACGAACCAATGTTTCTGGAGCTCACCAATTGCAAGCATGTGGTTCCTTCTGGTCAGGCATGGTACTGAAGCGGGAAAAGCGGATATGGAAGAGAAAATATCCCGTGGCGAAACCTCGGCCATAATGCAAACGCGCTCCAGTGCTTCACTGTTCCGCGGGGTGGCCGAAGTTCCGCCACCGGCGGCCACAAAATAATTATCACGGGGCGACCCCGGGGCGGCCCCGGTATTTGGCCGGTCGACCCGCCGCACCTGTACCAAGCCTGCTTCTGGTTTTTCTGAGCCTTCCAAACATTCGGGACCTCAAAACCAACAAGTTCTTGTGAACTCTGGGAGCGTCAAGACGGAAATCGAACAAAATCAAGAGCCACCACCTCTGATGCCTCTTGTTGCTCCCAATACATTTGCCACTTCTCCACCAGTGGTTCACATCTCAAGCAAGTCCTCCACCGAGAACAAGACCAGAAAGAGGAAGAGAGGAGCTACAACACCTATTCCTGCACTTCCGGCGCCGAATGAGTACCTCATTTTCAACTTCAAAGGATCCCAAAACGTTCAGATCACTAGAGAGGCTATTGTCTGGGCTTTGCGGCTTTTGGGGTGAGTTGCAGAAAGCTTTTGGACGTTTCCAGACACCTAAGTCTTTTTTTTTTGCAGTATCAATAACGTGGATGAATCTGAAATCGAGCTCGTCGATCAAAAACGAGTCATTGCCTTCATCGCCGGAACCTACATGGTTAAGTTCCTCGCTAATGGACAGTTGGAGCAGAGACTTCGTGGTTGGATGGGTAGTGAGGATTATGTGAAGAATCATGTGGAGAATGTTGTGCTTTATGGGAACAGTGTAGGCTCTATTGGATGGGCAACTAAGAAAGTGTGTACTGTTTCAGAAGGCTCAATACTCCTACCTGCTCAAAAGCAACTCGAAAGAGGCCACTGCCAAGTTTGCTTTGAAGTTTATCTTCGCTCAGTAAGTGTTTTGCCCCCATGCTCTAGTTCTAACTGAGCTCTGATTCTTCCAGGAAGCTTCAAAACGAAGTGAGACTGGGTCCTTACCATCTGGAGACGTTGGACAAGGAAGGAAAGCTGGTGCACCTGGAGCTCAAGGATCTTCTGAGTTGGCGAAGGAGTCTTTTTCGGTTAGTGGATACTTTGAGAAGGATCCTCTCTTCCCAATGCCCATTTTCAGCAATTGATAAGACAAGGAAGACATGCGGTGCACGTGGCCACAAAAAAGTTGTTCAAACATGAGCGACATGCATTTGGGAATTTAAGAAAAGATGCATTGTGATGATGTTAATTATGTAAATTATGTGAATAAAGTAGCATCTTAATTTATTGTTGTTAATGTGAAGTACATAAGAAATCATAACCTATAGATCGGTTCCGTATTTGTTATGAAAAATTATATCGACGGGTTCGGTTACTGTATTTTCTTCATTCCCGTCTCATTCCTCTTTCAGTTCTCGCATTCCCACTAGTCTCATGTAATAAACTGTTCGGATAAGCAGATTACAACATTCTCGCACACGGAACTGTTTGCAAAGGCGACACGGTAGAGAGCAGCAAGAAAAAATGAAGAGCGCATTGTTTGCTGCCGGCTCTCGACCCCTTCCCTCCTACCACTGGATCTCTCTTTTTCTGCAACAAATCGAGATGATTCGGCCGCGCTTCGAGACAGTCTTTGCCGAGATTTCATTTCGTTCGAACGGCGGTGAGTGCCCTCTGCTGAGAATCGCCTGGAACGGTTCTCGTTGGAGCAAAATTGCTGGTTGTGTGTTCCAGTAATAACGTCATTACAGATTTTCAGATGTTTTTCAAAAAGAAAGCGAAATCCAAAGTTGTGGCGGCTGCGCCTATTCGAGCGACATCTCTCCCAACGATTCATGAGGTTTGACGCTTTCCTTTCCGTTCACGTTGCTGTTCTTTCTTCATTTCAAATGATGTAGGAACGGGGAACATTAGAAAATCTATAATCGGGATACCGAGAGACACTGTAAAGGCGAGGAAGGTCCTGGAGTAGTCATAAACATCTCGCACCCTTGTTCATTGTCTCACTATCAGTCTTCCGGTTATTGATTTCCTCATATTCCTGGAGGTTCTTTTCATTGATTTTCTAATTTTGTACCCTCAATACATAGTCCCGTCTCTGTTAGAGACCACTGAATGATCTCCGGATCAATCCGACAAACAAAAACACAAACTTCCGGTTATCAAAGTAACCTAAACCCATCCTCCGATCATCATCAAATCCCCCGCTTTCCCTCTGTCACGCAAAAAACCCGTCTTGAAACCCAATCCAATCCGAAATGTTTGTCAGTATATGTGTGGCGATAATAAACGATCATCATCATCTCTCTCGTGTCTCTTTCTCCTCTCCACACACTCTTTCTCATCGCTTTCTCCTTCCCATCGGCACCTCTATGATGTCTTTTTGACGCGTGTTCTCTGTCTTCCCGCTCGCTTGCTTCTTATCACTATCATCGTCCTGTTTGTCTCTTGCTGGGCAAATCAAAGTTGCCATTCTATGTTTATGTACTATTAATCGGAGGAGACGGAGGTGGAGAGGAATCAGAGAAATCGAAAGCGTTTTCCGATCTCGTGTAAACAATTTGTTTGACAGTTTATTGCAAGAACGTTCGAGTCAACACTGCCGCTCTGATTCAGTTTTCATTTTTAATTTCTCTTGTCTCTTTTTCTTCGTGCAAACTTTTGAATTCAAGTTCTTCATTCCAATCGGTAGACCATGAATCAAGTTGATTTATGATAAAACCCGATGATGAGATTCAAATTACGATAAGATTTACACGCTCCACATTCATTTCAAACTGCTGACTGTTGACTTCACTGTACATGTCTCCTCTTTTCTTGCAAGTGCGCTCTGTGAATTCAGTAGAGCACAGAAGACACGATACCCTTCTGAAGTTCAAAAGTGTACAGTCTGTGATCCTCTATCTCCCTGCGCCTCTTTTCCTTACCTCCTTATACATATTTACGTGCCATGTCACTAGTCAGAGGTGTTCAATGTCATTTGCCGTTTTGCCCCCTCCTCAACCGATTCCCATTTTTGCCCTTCGATCGATGGAAACGTGTCGCCAGTATCTCTGCCTTCTCCCCGATTCTCTCGCTCTCTTCTGTTCATATTTCCGTCAAACTTTGCCAGTTGCACGCAGAAAGAGAGCGTTTTTCCGTTTCCCCCATGGCTCCGGAGGTTGCTCTTTAGCCTTCTAACTGGATGCTTTGACTCCTTGCCTCCTGGAGCCAAATGCCATGAGCCAATCAGTTCCCCGCAATCAGTTTTTATCGAGATGTTACCAATTTTTTTTGAAACCCCCCGATCTCGCTTTGCTTTCGAATCTTCTCCTTCGAAACCCATCAAAAGTGCTGCCAATCACGTCGAATTAGCCGTCTAATCACTGATAAGGGAACAGTTGTTCTTTCTGTCCTGCCAATCCAAATTAACCTCCGCCGATTCGATGAGTTTTTCAGTACGGGACCAAGGGCGAGTGTGTCACTTTTGATGATGATGGATGAGGAAGAGCTGGGTTGTGGGGAAGGGTTTCATTTTGAAATTATTGGTCTTTTTCGTGATTTTACGTGGAGAAGAACATCTTTGAGCGATTGTGTTCTAATGAACTTCATTTTTTAACAGAGAGCACTTTCCACACTTTTCCTCTTGTTCTGTTCAGATCCCCAATACGCAAAACACAAATCTCCAAGTGTCACAAAACACATTCGGAGCCTCTTGATTCCTCTCTTTTTTCTTGATCATTTCTTCCTATCTGACCACTGACAAGCGACTCAGATAGTGCATGAATCCGCGAGAAGCAGACAAAGATAAATGGGTTCCAAGGCGTTTCGCTTCCTGACAGAGGTTCCGCGGGGAAAAAAGAAAAAGCAAAATACTCAAAACACACATAAATAACAAATTCTTCTTCTTCTTCTTCACTACTTGATAAATGACTCCGAGAGTTCACCTACAGTACTCTATTAGCTATGTTCCTACTCCCAAGTTTGTGGTTCGTTGACAGACTTCATGTCTTTGATTTCCAATGTTCTTTTCAAAATGATGATGTGATTTTCAGAAGGCGTCAAGCAGTGGACGTCATCTCAGCGTGTCTGTTAGCTCTTCAACTCACAGAAATACTGTAAGTCGTTTTCCAATTTGTTCCTTTTCCATTCTTTTCCTCTTCAGGTCAGAACCTTCACCCGAAGAATGGACACAATGCACGGATTCCTCGTTCCCACCTACACACTCCACGACTTCGAAGATGGCGAAGAGTGCAAAGTAGTTCGGATGATCTTCCAGATGTCCGGAGTCCCCTACGAGTTCAAATATGTTCACAGAGATGATTATATACTGGAAGGTACGTGTCCTGTTCACTGACACCTCTGAATTCCCATGTTCAGATTATCCATTCTATGCTCTGCCGGCTCTCGAGATGAACGATCGGAAATATGGAAGCATTCTTTCCATTTGCAGACATTTAGCCTGGAGATACAGTAAACAGAATCAAAGATGAATACAGAAAACTTCGACTCTTGTAGATCTCTCGGGAAAGACTGCCTACGACGACGCAAAAGTTGATGATATCGCAGAGAAGGTCTTCGAGATTCGTATGAAGCTCAAGAACTGGATTGACCACATTGAGCACGCAGCTGATCACGCTTGTGATGTGAGTACTCCCCTCTCATTCCCCGCTTCAGAATAACCTAACCATCGTTGCAGGAAGACTGCGAAGAAGAGCGTGCCGCGAGACTGCTGACCGACACACTGTTTCCGATACTAGAGCGAGTGCTGAAGGCCGCTCCCTCTTCATGGCTGGTCGGGCACACAGTGAGTTGTGCGTGCGTAGCGCAGGCGGGTAGAGTGTCTCACACGACCCGCTGGCCTTCGTGTTCAATGGCGAGCGGTGATGAATGCACGTATTGCTTCTGACACCTCTTATGTTAGCGGTAAATTTCCGTGCCGCGATGAGTCCACCTGGATCTCTGAGCTCTTTTGTTTTTCTTCCAGATGACATGGGTCGATCTGCTCGTCGCATGCCTCGTGAGTCCGATCATCTACCATCGTCCGAAGCTGCTTCAAGACTTCCCACAACTCTACCTGCACAACGAGAAAGTCGCTCATCACGACGATCTCGTCGGGTTTTTGTACCATGTGAGAACACGACAGTTTCAAGACAAAAAGTAAAGTGAACACCTTCAAAACTCTAAATTTTCTACTATTCTGCATCGCATTTCAATTTTTCATTTTTTTCAATTCCCCAACCGGTTCCCTCTAATTTCAGAAACAAATAAATTTCCAATCACCGAACGCGTGAAAAGAACATTTCATAGGATTACAATATCGCACATCTACCTGACTGACCTGTTAGTTAACCGTATTTGACATGCTCGAACATGATATGGAAGCGAAAAAAGAATATACAACAGAGAAGAAACAATGAGATTAGGCACAACTCGAATCGAACACTGTCGCTTTCGGCTTGTTGTTCATCGGCGTCGACGAGTACATTCTTGAGTTGGTGGCCACTCCGAACATGTGTTGACCGAGCGAAAGGTCCGATGCATCCGTTTTCGTCACATCCACAACCTGAAACGAAACGTTTCTATCAGAATTCATACAGCTATGTTGTTTTCTTACCGACTCCAGACTCTCCGTTGTGTCCACAGGGTGCAGTGGCATCTCGCTGTACTCCAAACATCTCGCGGCTTCCAGAGATTTCAGTGCTTGCTTCTTCGATCGAACATCCGGGTCGTATGGCACGACAGTGATCTTTCCGTAACGTCTTCTGAATCGGGGAAGTCGTGTGAGCCAAGTGTGCTTGATCATGAAGAGACATGCGCCGAGGAAGATGCAGAAGAAGAATAGAGCAAGGATGGAGAGGTCTGGAAGAATCGGGGCTTAGACCGAGAAGAGGGAAACTGCATGCTCACCGACACTTGAATTGGTGACTGAATGGAAGAGGAATGATCCGCTGAGAGCCAAGAAGAAGAATGCGAGCAGGAAGACGAACAGAATGATGTAACAGACGTGTTGAATCGAGTAGCGGCGGCAGAAATCGCCAAATGTGCCGTACCGAAAGTATCGATACTTGACGCCACACCATTCGCATGACTTTTCCGTCTTCAGAAGCTCAACCATGCATCCGTGATGTGCCAGGAAGCCACAGAAGCACGGCCGGATCAACTTTGCGTCGCACTTTTGAGGGTAGTCCGGGTTCTGGTACTTCTGGTTGAGACAGAGTTCGCAAGTGGAACGGGCATCGTCACGGTTGTTAGTGGATGAATGTTTCGAAGCGGACATTCTTTTCGGAGTTACTCTGATCGGAGACAGCGATTGGCGAGGTGTCGACTGAAAACGAATAGAGTTAGGATTGTTTATGTTTCAGAAATTACCTGCTCGGGTCGATATCTCTGGCTGCACTGACTGCAGGGTCCGCCGAAGAACGACTCGTTGTCTATGGCGCACGTGGTGTGGACGAAGACACTGAAAGGAGAGGAATCTGGTTTTCAGAAAGAGATAACAATCTGCTGATTTCTTTTTTGTTGACGGGAACTGTGCGAAGCCAGAATACGAATAGGAAACAACTCACAGTGGACACTGACACGGCTTCACGAAGTTCTGGACGGCGCCGCTGATCTTCCGTTGGCAGAGTAGGCAGAAAACGGAGGTGTCGGCGGGGATGAGACTCACCTGAAAGAATCGAAGTGAGAAGGGAATCAGAGTTTAGGAAAATATAAGGACGAGAACACATTCTCCGTCTTTTGAATACAACGATTGGCTGAAAGGAAGGGAATGCATAGATGGAAATGAATGGATGGGGAGAGGAACGAATGGCTCGCACATTTTCGTCTGGTTGTTGGTAAATAGGAAGCGATGCGAAGCAGAAAGTGTTGCTGACTTTTATCGCATGAAAAAGGAGCCAGAGATATTGAGAAAACCGTGATCCGAAAGTGGCCAAAGAATCTGGTATCGAACTAACGGACTGTGGAGGAAAACCAAGATTTCTCTGGTTTTCAGCTATTTGTTCGACTGAATGAAACTGGAGTAATCGTGTTTGAATAGTTGATTGGAAAACCCGACACAGAAGTTCACCGGGGATTATGACAACGCTCACCATCGACGGTACTTCCAAAATGGTCGCCAGCAACGGCGGATCACGTCGTTTTCGTCCTGGCATCAGACGTCTTCCGAACGGTGTCAGCACTTTGTTCTGGAAAAGAGGATTCTGTTAGCAAAGATTAACATGAAAAGAAACACCGACCTCTTGGCAAGTCGTCGACGCCGATGTCGCCGTCACACTCTCCTCGTCTTCATCGTGTGGGACTGCGGATATGTTGGCGGGGAAGTACGCCGCGACGTCCATCTGAGAGAAAAAATGAAAGTGTACAAGGTGATAAGTGATTAGGGAGAGGGTATGTTAACGATTTGAAATTTAATTGATCGCCGAAGAAACACCGAAAACACCAAAAGAAACAAGAGAATGCATCGAAAATGAACAGAGGAAACATAGAAATTACAGTATTCGCATCTGTCGTTGCGAGACCACAAGGAGATATTGAGGTTGCGCCTTTAAGTTTTTAGAGTTGTTTTTACATTTTTCATTGAGTTTCGCTTGTTTTGTTATAAATTTGAACACCATTTTTAAAGGAAATTTGTCAATGAAACTTGCAACAATACAAACCATTATTGAAAAATGTTTCACAACTCATTAAACCTTCAAAAACTGATCCGTTTCACTACAGTAGCTGACAGGGTTACGGTAGCAGTTCCCCAACACACTTCCCGTTTCTCTTTCGTCGCTTCTTTCATTCCACTCGCGTCTTCTTCCAATTCACGTCGTTTTCAGCATGGGAAGAAGAAAAATCACCGAGGAAAAAGGTAAATAACCAGTTCTGCACGTTTGTAAACAGTTTTTTTCATTTTCAGAGTGCGCTCAACCTGACCCAGACCCAACTGTGCGACGAAGCACAAGGAAACGCAAGCCGACGAAGCATTCGGATTATGACTACACCAATCGAGAATTAGTAAGTGACCAGTAAACTTTTGCAGTTCAAATTTGTAAACTTTCAGGATTGCAAAACTCCAAAAACGATCAAATCGACTGCTTCGAAGCTGAAACCGTCTCCCGCGCAGAGCACGCCAGTTCGTCCGACGATTGTTGCGAAGTCTGCCAAAACCACTCGAGTCATGAAGCCGGATAGATCAGTGAAAGCCGGATCTAATTCTGGAAGCTGCAGCAGCAACAATACGAGTACCAGCAGCAGTGCGAGTGGACAAACTTCGAGCAGCGATTCTCTGCCCCTGTTGAATGTGTTCTCGCCGTCTCACGAGGCATGGCGACAGGATATTTCCAACATGCACCCGAAAGAAATTATCGATGTCCATTGTCAGGTAAGCAAGTTCGCGTAGTGTTTCTGTTGTGCCAATCCCAATTTCTTTCCAGAATCTCGAGACTCGTCTGAAGAACATTGCGTACAAGTACTTGCGCAGTTGGCTGCCGCCCCCTCCACGATTCGTCGCTCCATTCTCTCTCGTCGTCGGTGACACAAAGCGCTACCCCGTCGCCGAGCCAGACGACATCGCCGTGCAAAAAGTGATCCACGACCTGCTCAACGCCGTCTCCATCACCGTCGGTCAATAAATTATCATTTTCCCCTCTTTACTTGCTCCCTCCCCTCTCCATTCCTGGTTTTCTATTGTTTTAACCAACTTGTAACATAGTCGCCAGGACATGCTGAAAGTGTTTTCTTTTCTAGACCCAAAGGCTTCCACTTTTATTAACAATTTTCAAATCATTTCAATTATCCTGGTTTTTGTTTTATAAAGTCAATATATTCCATGTTTTAGTTTTCTATGCGAATCACCTCAACCTGAAAACTTCTCAAGGCGTTCACAAGAAAACAGAAACAAGTCAGCTTCGCTCTCGTTTCTTCCGCCCGATACTTCTATCTGTGAAACTTGACGCTTTTCGAATGACAACAGGAATATCGGTTATACCATTCATTTCGTTCCAGAATAAGAATGGATCGCCGGCTCTGGGCCCCTAAATGCTCCGGTGGCACCCCGACACCCAGCAACCAGAAGAAGCCGAAGCCGCCTTTGGAGAACCGGTTCGGACCAACGAAAGTCAGCTACCACCACCCGCTGACAGTCCAGTCCATCGGAAGCCGAACCGTTGTTCACTTCGAGAATGAACAATCCGCTCGGCTCGTCGTCAAAACCTTCACCAACTCGGCCGACAACTTCCACTGCTCCCCATCCGTCTTCTTCCTCTCTCCATCGGAGCACGCGGACATCAGCATCACTTGGAAAACTGGAGGTCCCGGAAGATTCAGCCTGTCGATCTTCATCGGAGAGCCACCAGAAAGCGCGCAGTGCCCGGAGGAAGCATCGGCGACGCTGGCACTCCGCAAAGTCGCCTCCATCCCTCTTCACGCCACACTGCCCCCCCAAACGATGCCTAAAAGATCGGTTTCCGGAAAGTGATCCACGACCTGCTCAACGCCGTCTCCATCACCGTCGGTCAATAAATCATCATTTTCCCCCCTCTACTTGCTCCCTCCCCTCTCCATTCCTGGTTTTCTATTGTTTTAATCAACTCGTAACATAGTCGCCAGGACATGCTGAAAGTATTTTCTTTTCTAGACCCAAAGGCTTCCACTTTTATTAACTATTTTCAAATCATTTCAATTACCCTGGTTTTTGTTTTATAAAGTCAATATCTTCCATGCTTTGGTTTTCCATACAAATCACATCAACTCGACAACTTCTCTAGGCGTTCAAAAGATAGCAAGCTTGGTTCAGTCTAATTTCTTCCGCCGTATACTTTAATCCGTGACACTCGACATTTACTGAATGTCAAGAGAAAATATCAGTTGCGTTGTTCATTTTCATTCAGAATGGACCGTCGTCTCTGGGCCCCAAAGAGCTGCGCAACAAGCTACCGGGGACATTCTGTGACTCGCTTGGAGAGTCGATACGGGCCGCTCAAGATCGGCTACACACACCCGCTCACCATCAAGGCCATCGGAGAACATGCGGATGTTCGCTTCGAAAACGAAAGTAAAAACCGTCTCATCATCAAGATCAAGAGCAACAATGCGGTCGACTTCACCTTCACCCCACCCGTCTTTTTCCTGGCGCCCTCCAAGAAGTCAACGTTGTGATTACTCGCAGGTCTGGCTCTCCTGGGATGTTCAAGATTGGAATGTACATTGGAGAGATCTCGGATAAGTTTGAAGACCCGAAGGCAGCAGCGGAGACAGTTGAGAGAACATAGCTGTGTTCCGACTTCTCTCTAACGGAACTCTATTTTGTGTTAAATGTGTTTTGTTTTAGTTGTCAAATAAAAATCCAGCTTTTCTGAACTGCCGTTTTTTCTGTTTTTCTATCTTTCTAGTTCCTCCAAAACGTGGCGTCCTCGGGGTAACGAGAACAAGATTAGGAATGCTCTATTCCATTATTCAAAATGTCGAAAATGAATCCAACTTGGGCTCCGAAGACCCGTGGGGAATTCTGTCCGCCCTATATTGGTCCTCAGCCACCTCTGGAAAACCGCTTCGGACTGCTCAAAGTGACCTACCAACATCCCCTCTCTGTCCCGAAGAATGGAAGCACTGTGTCGATTCGTGTCCAGAATGAGGGACGTCGCCGACTCGTTGTGCAGTTGCAGTGCTCGGAAATCGGGATGTACTCGTTCAATCCACAGGAGTTCTTCCTCGAGCCATCAAATGTCAAGGAAGTATTCATTCACCGTTCTGTTGGCCCCATTGAACCTGCAAGATTGCGCTTGGCGTACGGAGACGCACCAGCTGGTATGTCGGATGCGAAGAGAGCTGCAGAAACGATTGAGTTGATTTCGACCAACTCCATCCCTCTTCTCACCACCTCGTGAGCCGCTTTCTGAAATGTGCCCTTTCGTCTTATTTTCATTTTTGTAATAGAAAAAATAAACGGCTGATTTATAAAATTATTTTCATTGTTCGTTTTCAAGTACACTATTGCGAGAATTCGGCTGTCAGTCCGGGTCTCAATAAATGTAGCACGAATCGAATCGAACACTGTAACTTTCGGTTTGTTGTTCATCGGCGTCGACGAGTACATTCTTGAGTTGGTGGCCACTCCGAACATGTGTTGACCAAGCGGAAGGTCCGATGCATCCGTTTTTGTCACATCCACAACCTAAAACGAAACGTTTCTTTTGAAAATCATGCAGTTATTTTGCTTTCTTACCGACTCCAGACTCTCCGTTGTGTCCACAGGGTGCAGTGGCATCTCGCTGTACTCCAAACATCTCGCGGCTTCCAGAGATTTCAGTGCTTGCTTCTTCGATCGAACATCCGGGTCGTATGGTACGACAGTGATCTTTCCGTAACGTCTTCTGAATCGGGGAAGTCGTGTGAGCCAAGTGTGCTTGATCATGAAAAGACATGCGCCGAGGAAGATGCAGAAGAAGAATAGAGCAAGGATGGAGAGACCTGTAAGAATCGGGGCTTAGAAGGAGAAGATGGGGTCTGCATACTCACCGACACTTGAATTGGTGACTGAATGGAAGAGGAATGATCCCAAGAAGAAGAAGAATGCGAGCAGGAAGACGAACAGAATGATGTAACAGACATGTTGAATGGAGTAGCGGCGGCAGAAATCGCCAAATGTGCCGTACCGAAAGTATCGATACTTAACTCCACACCATTCGCACGACTTTTCCGTCTTCAGAAGCTCCACCATGCATCCGTGATGTGCCAGGAAGCCACAGAAGCACGGCCGGATCAACTTTGCGTCGCACTTTTGGGGGTAGTCCGGGTTCTGGTACTTCTGGTTGAGACAGAGTTCGCAAGTGGAACGGGCATCGTCGCGGTTGTTAGTGGATGATTTTTTCGAAGTGGACATTCTTTTCGGAGTCACTCTGATCGGAGACAGCGATTGGCGAGGTGTCGACTGAAAACGAACAGAGTTAAGATTGCTGGACGAGAACTGTGCGAAGCCAGAATACGAATAGAAAAACTCACAGTGGACACTGACACGGCTTCACGAAAATCTGGACGGCGCCGCTGATCTTTCGTTGGCAGAGTAGGCAGAAAACGTAGGTGTCGTCGGGGATGAGACTCACCTGAAAAAGTCAAAGTGAAAGGGAATATGAGTTTAGGGAAATATGAGAACGGGAACACATTCACCGTCTTTTGTATACAAAGATTGGCTGAACGGAAGGGAATGCATAGATGGAAATGAATGAATGGCGAGACGGACGAATGGCTCGCATTTCAGTTTGGTTGTTGGTAAATAGGAAGCAATGCAAAGCGAAAAGTGTTGTTGACTTATTATCACATGAAAAAGGAGCCAGAGATATTGAGAAAACCGTGATCCGAAAGTGGCCAAAGAATCTGGTATCGAACTAACGGACTGTGGAGGAAAACCAAGATTTCTCTGGTTTTCAGCTATTTGTTCGACTGAATGAAACTGGAGTAATCGTGTTTGAATAGTTGATTGGAAAATCCGACACAGAAGTTCACCGGGGATTATGACAACGCTCACCATCGACGGTACTTCCAAAATGGTCGCCAGCAACGGCGGATCACGTCGTTTTCGTCCTGGCATCAGACGTCTTCCGAACGGTGTCAGCACTTTGTTCTGGAAAAGAGGATTCTGCTAACAAAGATTAACATGAAAAGAAACACCGACCTCTTGGCAAGTCGTCGACGCCGATGTCGCCGTCACACTCTCCTCGTCTTCATCGTGTGGGACTGCGGATATGTTGGCGGGGAAGTACGCCGCGACGTCCATCTGAGAGAAAAAATGAAAGTGTACAAGGTGATAAGTGATTAAGGATAGGGTATGTTAACGATTTGAAATTTAATTAATCGCCGAAGAAACACCGAAAACACCAAAAGAAACAAGAGAATGCATCGAAAATAAACAGAGGAAACACAGAAATTACAGTATTCACATCGGTCGTTGCGAGACCACAAGGAGATATTGAGGTTGCGCCTTTAAGTTTTTAGAGTTATTTTCACATTTTTCATTGAGTTTAGCTTGTTTTGTTATAAATTTGAACAACATTTTTGAAGGAAATTTGTCAATAAAACTTGCAACAAACCAAAACATTATTGAAAAATGTCTCACAACTCATTAAACCTTCAACAACTGATCCATTTCACTACAGTAGCTGACAGGGTTACGGTAGCAGAGACCCAACACACTTCTCGTTTCTCTTCCGTCGCTTCTCTCATTCCACTCGCGTCTTCTTCTAATTCACGTCGTTTCCAGCATGGGAAGAAGAAAAATCACCAAGAAAAAAGGTAAATAACCAGTTTTGCAAGTTTGAAAACAGTTCGTTCATTTTCAGAGTGCGCTCAACCTGACCCAGACCCAAATGTGCGACGAAGCACAAGGAAACGCAAGCCGACGATGCATTCGGATTATGACTACACCAGTCGAGAATTAATTAGTAAGTGACCAGTCAACTTTTGCAGTTCAAATTTGTGAACTTTTAGGACTGCAAAACTCCGAAAACGATCAAATCGTCTTCCTCGAAACTGAAACCGTCTCCCGCGCAGAGCACGTCAGTTCATCCGACGGCTGTTGCGAAGTCCGCGAAAACCACTCGAGTCATGAAGCCGGATAGATCAGTGAAAGCCGGATCTAATTCTGGAAGCTGCAGCAGCAACAATACGAGTACCAGCAGCAGTGCGAGTGGGCAAACTTCGAGCAGCGACTCTCTGTCCCTGTTGAATGTGTTCTCGCCGTCTCACGAGGAATGGCGACAGGATATTTCCAACATGCACCCGAAAGAAATTATCGATGTCCATTGTCAGGTAAGCAAGTTCGCGTAGTGTTCCTGTTGTGCCAATCCCAATTTCCTTTCAGAATCTCGAGACTCGTCTGAAGAACGTTGCGTACAAGTACTTGCGCAGTTGGCTGCCGCCCCCTCCACGATTTGTCGCTCCGTTCTCTCTCGTCGTTGGTGACACGAAACTATCCGGTCGCCGAGATAGTTAACTGGTGAAAACGAAAAACATGGACAAAATGGATAAGGATAATTTTGGCGGTTAGTCGTTTTTTTTCTCTGTGAATGAACCAACGATACTCTCCGCCACAACTTTCAGAGTCGCCTTCGCAAAGCCAGAGGAAAAAAAAATGATCCACGACCTGCTCAACGCCGTCTCCATCGCCACCGATCAATAAATTACCACTTCTTCCATTAACCTCCCCTTCCAACTCATTGTCAATTGTTCACTCTTCAACAAGTTTGGAAATCTTTTCGGGTAAACTAGGAAAATTGAAGCAAAAAATGACACGTGTCAGTGACCTTCTACAGCCTAGATTAGTTTTTATGGGGAATTGGGAACGTGGAGCTTATGCTAGCATGCCACGTGGAGGTCATCTGATTGTCCATAGGGGTTCCAGATTAAATCAGTTATCTTGTTCACCTACGATGTCTCGCCGTTTGGACACTCCTGTGCCATGTTCTTCCGGAAAGAAGTATAGTTTTACGTCGAGCCGTACCCAACAAGTTCCTGCTGTTCCTGAGGAAGAGGAAACGAAGGAGACTGTGGGCGAGTCGAAGCAAGCTGTCAAGGTGGAGGAAGGAGCGGGAAGAATGACGACCGACAAGCTGGAGATCAATTACTCTAAAGGCGTTGCTTCCAATGGTCACTTCAAGATGCAAGTCTCGAACAAAACAGCCGATGCGATGAGAGTCAAGTGGAAGACAGATATGCCACAAGCCGTCAACTTCCTTCCGGCAAGCACATCCATCTCCGCTCTTCAAACCAAAACTTTCTGGATGAAGGTTGGAAAAGATATTGAAGGAACTGCCAAAGCTGCCGTCTATGAAGTGGGAGAAGATGTCAAGGATCAGAAGCTCGGTGGCTTTCTCGTCGGGAAGAATGGCGTGGTGGCTTGAGTCGTGTGGTGGCTGCCTCGTGTGGTGAGTTTTCTTTCTCCATGTTCTCCCCTTCTAAACCCCAAATCTTCCAGATGTTCCGCATCTCCGTCTTCCTCTGCCCATCCAATTCGCAGCGCGTCAATCAACTCGTCATCAGCATCTCTTCAACACCATTCTTCTTTCAATCTTCTTTCTTCCTTCTTTCGAAATTCTGTCCCGGTCATGAAGTCTTTGTCTTGCCTATCAAGTCTGATATTTGACTTGATCCTCTCGTTTCTACTTCACTCCTGCGCTCGACTGTTTGAGAAAAGAAGACCTTCGAGTCTTCGAATCTGCCGATATCTTTGAGGTCTCGTTTCCTGTTGACTAGATCTCTCCGAGAGCATGATGCTCGGAAGCTTTCGACTCAGAAACAATTTTTGATAGAACAAGAACAGAGTTTGAACAGTTATCTTACAAAAACAAGACATTAATCATTCGGGAAAACTGGAAAAGAGAATGTATCTATTGTTCATGTAACCGACGACGAGAGAGAATGGAGCGACAAATCGTGGAGGGGGCGGCAGCCAACTGCGCAAGTACTTGTACGCAACGTTCTTCAGACGAGTCTCGAGATTCTGAAAGGAAATTGGTTTTAGCACAACAGAAACACGTCGCGAACTTGCTTACCTGACAATGGACATCGATAATTTCTTTCGGGTGCATGTTGGAAATATCCTGTCGCCATGCCTCGTGAGACGGCGAGAACACATTCAACAGGGGCAGAGAATCGCTGTTCGAAGTTTGTCCACTCGCACTGCTGCTGGTACTCGTATTGTTGCTGCTGCAGCTTCCAGAATCAGATCCGACTTCATTCCTTATTCAATCGAATATCCGGGTCGTATGACACGACAGTTATGAAGAATCCTTCCGTCACTGGAGCGAAAAAAGAATATAAAACAGAGAATAAACAATGAGATTAGGCACAACTCGAATCGAACACTATCGCTTTCGGCTTGTTGTTCATCGGCGTCGACGAGTACATTCTTGGATTGGCAGCCACACCGTCCATGTGGTGACCAGGCGAAAGGTCCGATGCATCCGTTTTTGTCACATCCGCAACCTGAAACAAAACGTTTCTTTTAGATTTCATACAATTATGTTGCTTTTTACCGACTCTAGACTCTCCGTTGTGTCCACAGGGTGCAGTGGCATCTTGCTGTATTTCAAACATCTCGCGGCTTCCAGAGATTGCAATGCTTGCTTCTTCGATCGGATATCCGGGTCGTATGGCACGACAGTGATCTTTCCGTAACGTCTTCTGAATCGGGGAAGTCGTGTGAGCCAAGTGTGCTTGATCATGAAGAGACATGCGCCGAGGAAGATGCAGAAGAAGAATAGAGCAAGGATGGAGAGACCTGTAAGAATCGGGGCTTAGAAGGAGAAGATGGGGTCTGCATACTCACCGACACTTGAATTGGTGACTGAATGGAAGAGGAATGATCCCAAGAAGAAGAAGAATGCGAGCAGGAAGACGAACAGAATGATGTAACAGACATGTTGAATGGAGTAGCGGCGGCAGAAATCGCCGAATGTGCCGTACCGAAAGTATCGATACTTGACTCCACACCATTCGCACGACTTTTCCGTTTTTAGAAGCTCCACTATGCATCCGTGATGTGCCAAGAAGCCACAGAAGCACGGCCGAATCAACTTTGCGTCGCACTTTTGAGGGTAGTCCGGGTTCTGGTACTTCTGGTTGAGACAGAGTTCGCAAGTGGAACGGGCATCGTCGCGGTTGTTAGTGGATGATTTCTTCGAAGTGGACATTCTTTTCGGAGTCACTCTGATCGGAGACAGCGATTGGCGAGGCACCGACTGAAAACGAACAGAGTTAGGATTGTTTATGTTTCAGAAAATGAACTTGGTGGATTTTTCCATCTTCATGCCTCGTGAGACGGCGAGAACACATTCAACCGGGGCAGAGAGTCGTTGCTCGAAGTTTGTTCACTCGCACTCCTGCTGGCACTCGTATTGTTGCTGCGGCAGCTTCCAGAATTAGATCCGGCTTCCATTATTCTCTCCGGTTTCACGACTCGAGTGGTTTTGGCGGACTCCGCAACAACCGTCGCACGGTTTCAGCTTCGTAGCAGTCGATTTGATCGTTTTTGGAGTTATGCAGTCCTAAAAATGCAAAAATTTGAACGTTAAAAGTTGACTGTTCTCTTACTGATTCTCGATTGGTGTAGTCATAATCCGAATGCTTCGTCGGCTTGCGTTTCCTTGTGCTTCGTCGCACATTTGGGTCTGGGTCAGGTTGAGCGCACTCTCAAAATGAACAAACTGTTTACAAACTTGCAAAACTGATCATTTACTTTTTTCTCGGTAATTTTTCTTCTTCCCATGCTGGAAACGACGTGAATTAGAAGAAGACGCGAGTGGAATGAGAGAAGCGACGGAAGAGAAACGAGAAGTGTGTTGGGTCTCTGCTACCGTAACCCTGTCAGCTACTGTAGTGAAATGGATCAGTTGTTGAAGGTTTAATGAGTTGTGAGACATTTTTCAATAATGTTTTGGTTTGTTGCAAGTTTTATTGACTATATTTCTCCAAAAATGACGTTTAAATTTATAGCAAAACAAGCGAAACTCACTGAAAAATGTGAAAACAACTCTAAAACTTAAAGGCGCAATCTCAATATCTCCTTGTGGTCTCGCAACGACCGATGTGAATACTGTAATTTCTATGTTTCCTCTGTTTATTTTCGATGCATTCTCTTGTTTCTTTTGGTGTTTTCGGTGTTTCTTCGCGATTCAATTTAGAATCGTTGACATCCCCTCTCCCTAATCACTTATCACCTTGTAGACTTTCACTTTTTCTCTCAGATGGACGTCGCGGCGTACTTCCCGCCAACATATCCACAGTCCCACATGATGAAGACGAGGAGAGTGTGACGGCGACATCGGCGTCGACGACTTGCCAAGAGGTCGGTGTTTCTTTTCATGTTAATCTTTGCTAACAGAGTCTCCCTTTCCAGAGCAAAGTACTGACACCGTTCGGAAGACGTCTGATGTCAGGACGAAAACGACGTGATCCGCCGTTGCTGGCGACCATTTTGTACCGTCGATGGTGAGCGTTGTCATAATCCCCGGTAAACTTCTGTGTCGGGTTTTCCAATCAACTATTCAAACACTCTTCCTCCAGTTCCATTCAGCCGATCGGATAGCTGAAAAGCAGAAAAATCTCGATTTTCCTCCACAGTCCGTTAGTTCGATACCAGATTCTTTGGCCACTTTCGGATCACGGTTTTCTCAATATCTCTGGCTCCTTTTTCATGTGATAATAAGTCAACAACACTTTTCGCTTTGCATTGCTTCCTATTTACCAACAACCAAACTGAAATGCGAGCCATTCGTTTCAATCTATGCATTCCCTTCCGTTCAGCCAATCTTTGTATTCAAAAGACGGAAAATGTGTTCCCGTCCTTACATTTCTCTATACTCTGATTCCCTTCTCACTTCGATTCTTTCAGGTGAGTCTCATCCCCGCCGACACCTCCGTTTTCTGCCTACTCTGCCAACGGAAGATCAGCGGCGCCGTCCAGAACTTCGTGAAGCCGTGTCAGTGTCCACTGTGAGTTGTTTCTTATTCGTATTATGGCTTCGCATAGTTCCCGTCAACAAAAAAGAAATCAGCAGATTGTTATCTCTTTCTGAAAACCAGACTTCCTCTCCTTTCAGTGTCTTCGTCCACACCACGTGCGCCATAGACAACAAGTCGTTTTTCGGCGGACCCTGCAGTCAGTGCAGCCAGAGATATCAACCCGAACAGGTAGTTTATGAAACATAAACAATCCTAACTCTGTTCGTTTTCAGTCGACACCTCGCCAATCGCTGTCTCCGATCAGAGTGACTCCGAAAAGAATGTCCACGTCGAAAAAATCATCCACTAACAACCGCGACGATGGCCGTTCCACTTGCGAACTCTGTCTCAATCAGAAGTACCAGAACCCGGACTACCCTCAAAAGTGCGACGCAAAGTTGATCCGGCCGTGCTTCTGTGGCTTCCTGGCACATCACGGATGCATGGTGGAGCTTCTGAAGACGGAAAAGTCGTGCGAATGGTGTGGAGTTAAGTATCGATACTTTCGGTACGGCACATTTGGCGATTTCTGCCGCCGCTACTCCATTCAACATGTCTGTTACATCATTCTGTTCGTCTTCCTGCTCGCATTCTTCTTCTTGGCTCTCAGCGGATCATTCGTCTTCCATTCAGTCACCAATTCAAGTGTCGGTGAGTATGCAGACCCCATCTTCTCGGTCTCAGCCCCGATTCTTCCAGGCCTCTCCATCCTTGCTCTATTCTTCTTCTCCATCTTCCTCTGCACGTGTCTCTTTATGATCAAGCACACTTGGCTCACACGACTTCCCCGATTCAGAAGACGTTATGGAAAGATCACTGTCGTGCCATACGACCCGGATATCCGATCGAAGAAGCATCTCGAGAGACGGCGAGAACACATTCTTAATAACAATGATAAAGCATTCTCGCCGTCTCATGAGGTATGGCGACAGGATATCTCCAACATGCACCTGAAAGAAATTATCGATGTCCATTGTCAGGTAAGCAAGTTCGCGTAGTGTTCCTGTTGTGCCAATCCCAATTTCCTTTCAGAATCTCGAGACTCGTCTGAAGAACGTTGCGTACAAGTAATTGCGCAGTTGGCTGCCGCCTCCTCCACGATGCGTCGCCCCGTTCCCCCTCGTCGTAACACTATTCGGTCGCCGAGATAGATAATCGGTGGGTTATTCAAGAGGGTTCAGCTAATTCCATAGCGTCTCTCTCTCTATCTTGCATTCTCCAGCAGCAGAGTTTTACAAAACTCAATCGCTTTTGTGTTTCCAAGGTGAAGCAAGACAACAGCAAGTGAGGAGAACGAGAAGAAACGGACAATAGGAAAAGGGTTCATTTTTGCGGTTAGTCCTCTTTTTTCTTTGTGAAAGAACCAACGGTACTCTCCGCCACAACTTTCAGGGTTCCCTTCGTCGTAAAGTCAACGTGAAACGTGAAGAACATATCGAAGGATTGGCGATGGTTATTAGATGTCGTCGATAAAGAGAATTCTGCAAATTTCCTAACAATGTGTTCATTTATTCGAATTGGAATTTCAGTTGTCAATGAATCACAAATCCATGTCCGTCAATTCCCTCATTACTATACTCACCAAAGACTCTGAGAATCTTTGAAAACTTCGAAAATGAGCTACAAATTCGAAGTTGAGACCTTTCATTCCCTTCCCTCACGTTCTATCAGAAACTTCCCGTGAAAACCACGCTCAAAGTTCCCATTCATTCCTTGATCATTTTCCCGTTCCCCGTCTTGACCTTTGAACTGTACTGATTAGATTGAACGATCAGATAAGGATATCAGTCCCCGTCATTTCCATCATCTTTTCATTTTTTCCTTTCGTCAACGTAGTGGATGGTCGTCTCGTGGAAAGCAACAAGGGAAAGAGGATGGAAGGAAGGAAAAGAAGAGCGGGAGACAATGAGGTATTCTTTTAAACAATTGAAAAGGGTTCTAAGCGGGTAGTAGAAGAGTGTTTCGTACTCCAACTGACGAATTGTCAAAACATTGCGGAAACTTCTCACTTGATTTCGGTATTCACTTTTCGAATGGATTCTTTCGATTTGGAGAAAATGCGACTGAGTCAATCAACAAAACAACTTCATTCTCGAGCAATCACAGTTTCAATTCCAAACAGTCAGCAAAACAGTTGTAGTGAGATCTTTGTGTCCGTGAAGAACAAAAAGGGATTATTCTGAATGAAAAGTGAATCAATCCGTGCAAATCAATGTAAATGACGACAGCGCGGTTTGGTTAGACGTATCTCTCAGCTTTGGACATTGGTTTGTAAGGAAAATGTGTGGGTTGACGAAGACAGACTTGGCTTAAACTTGGCAGGGTGGTCTGATTAGCGGGGAATCGGAAGGGCTTTTTATGGGAGAAGCATCTGGTGACCAAGATAATTGAAAAACGAAGAGCGAAGAATCGGAAACGGTACGAATGTGATCCTGAGACCACGAGGAGCACGAATATGTAATCAAACTTGACTTTTCGGGTCGAGTATTTCTGTTCGCAATGGTTCAGCTCAAAGCTGACCGAAACCTTTCACTCGGAGTTCCACGCGCTGGGTATCACCGATAATGGACG